>ML788988.1:112402-131539 GCA_009831015.1 Picea engelmannii
TAAAGGTAGAACGACGATGGGGCTCCGGAATGAAACTTCGGTCACAGATCTCGGTGGACAGATCTTGACCATCCAAATCTGCCTGCTCATTAAAATAACATGCCAGCCCTTTAAAACTTTGGGATAAATGGGTTTTCCAAATTTCTCTTTTCGCCCAAGGGGACGCTTATTTTGAGAAAATACCCCATACATGATTATGTGCTAACATAAATACTTGGCATAGATACATTGGACGAAGGATAGTCTTTTGCATTTCAGAGCGTTGTTTTTTACAACGAATCAAAAAAATTGATTATTGAAAACATAGATGTAAAGAATAAGAAAGGCACATCTCGTTCAGATTTCAACCTACGCAACATGCTCCTTTCCTAGATATCCAAGATGCACCGATCAACTGGATATGCTCTAGACAACTCTATAAGAGGCCTTGAAACGAAGAAGCTCATGTTAAAGATGCAAATCAAATAATTGGAGGCAACTCTAATGCCTCTTCCACTGTTTGCTACTCCTTTGGCAATGGTCGAGTCCACCACACATGCGCCAAAGTTAAAAGGATTAGCAAGCCTTCTCACATCGTCCCGAGACTATGTGGAAAAGAATATAAACAAAAGAATGGAATTAATAACAAAATCTTGGGAGATGTCAAAGAATATGGTCTCTTTTGGAACAAGAGTGCATGCTTTTCATGAGTATATGCAAGCAGATCTCAAGAATGAGCAAGGTTTTTATCTCGATGCAGTTTTACCATTTGGTTTTGAAGTTATTGGTATGACGAAATCCAGAAGAAGACAAGGGGATCTCCCTTCCCTGGCTCGAATAGACCAACTAAACGCATGCTGGAAAGAAAAGGTAAAGAACCTGATTGGTATTGTTCAAGAATGTAGCCAGACCATATCTAAAAGAGAGAAAGGGTAAAATCATGAAGATGGGTAACACTTTTGCTTGTTTTATGACATTTTTTTTTAATTTTAATAAGTTCTTCAACTTCTAGTAAACACAAGTATTTTTTTTATTTAGAATTTTACTTTACTGTAAAAAAAAAACTTGTGAAGAATTTTGTTAGCTTTCTACTCACTATTTTTCAATTTTTTTTTATTGAGATTTGATATGTCAATTTGGCAATTGTTTGATAGTATGTTCCTTAAAAATGAAGGGAAAGATAATGAGTTATTTTTTCCCACAACAATGTATCCATTATTAAACTTTTGTTTTTGACAAATGAAATATATTGCAACAATCTACAAAGAATCTATTTTGTGATGACTATAGTTTTGAATCTAACAGATGAATATTATAATTTCTAGAATTTTTTGAAGTTGACCAATCTGAAAAAGTTACAGATTTTAAACACATGTTTTCCTCCACCATGTATCTATCTTAATTTTCACTTAAAAGTAAAATCTAAAAATAACCTTTTGAAGAGAACAATTTAAGGATTATGAATATAAATTTTCCATAATTTTCCACTGTGTATTTTTAGAGATATGGATTTTTCATTTCACCGAATCATAATCTCACCTAAAAATATTATGCAGTAATTTTTTTATCAAATTAAATAAAATTAGATAAAAACAATGAAAATGAAAACAAATTATACCCAATGAATGTAGATTCAAATTTTAAAATGTTGGTATCAATTCAGAAACTAAATTCTGAGTACTTGTAGGAGTCTGCTACCTCCAAAGATGAAGTAATATGGAGATAGTTTGCAGTTTCCTGCAAACAATCCCATTTTTAGGTTTTCAGTCGAAACCTAGTTTTTAACGGAATTTGTTAAAAATAAACGTTTCAGCTGAAATATTCTTACCACGGGAAAATAATTCATCCGAAAAACATTGTACACGAATTTCAAGGGTGTCGTTAAATTTGACGTGCAAATTTTCGGCCAAAAAAATCCTAGCAACATTGTTTCGACCGAAAAATTGCCGCTAGGAATTTTGGAGACCGATTGTCACGAAAGTGTTACCCATCTCCATGATTTTACCCCAAACTATTCAAGAATCTAACTGAGATAGATCTAGCTGGAAGCACCAATGAAGTCCAGGACCCAAAATTGATATTAAATTCGTTGTTTCTAACCAAACAAGCATTTGATGATCAAGTTCATATCTATAAAAGACTGTCATTTGAAAATTTCTATGGCATTCTTGAATATGGTGAAGATGACGTGAAAACTTGGCTAGTCGGCTATGCAATTAGAAAGAAAAATTTCAAGAAGCATTGCACAACTTGTCTATTGATCTAAGGTACTTGGAAAGTGAACTCTTCAATATAAAAATCCGGCATGAAATGAATGTGGCACCCATGAGGAGCTACATCAAAGAATGGTAGAAAAAGGTTGTCGACCAGACTACCAATGAAGGTCAAAGTCAAGGAAAGCCATAAAAGGACATCAGTGAAGAAATGACAAGCCGTGGCACATCATCATAGTAAGTTGATACTGATTACATTCTTCTGTCTTCATCCACTTATTCTAACAAAGCTTTAATCCAGATCTGACAATTTTCTCTTTCTTTTTGCCAGGTTTTGTTGTTTTCTATTGTCGACTTTCTTCTTTCTTAAAACTTCATTCTTGTACATCTTTGGTTCATAGTCCGTGGCAGTCCCAATCAAAGTCATTCTGGCAAACACATTTTTATTTCACAGAATATGTACTGAACTATAGTTTTTTTTTGCAAATTCGAAGACAACGTTTTTTTGGGAAATATTCTCAAATGTATTTTGTGTCATAGTTTATCTAAACATAAATATTTGGGGTTGTTCTATGATGATATTCAATGCTTGGTGTTGTTATTTGGAATTTTTATTTCTTCATAAAATTAATTCATTTCGTTGCAAATGTTCCTGTTCTATATTTTGCATGTATTGCAGCTTCCTATATTTCAAAATATTCTTCAATATACAAAATGTAAAGTCATGTATTTTTTTCTTTGTTCCTTGTAGGTTTGAGCAAAAAAAATCTGAGCCCAAAACACCATTCAAATTCGAATATGGTTTACATTTGGACCACAAATAATCTAGTAAGATACATTAATATGGATACATTTTAAACAAACATAAACAAAATCCATTTAAACTTGAACTGGACTTTCTCAGGCTCCTCGATTGTTCGTAGGTTGATCAATTAGCGGACTGTCAAATCCTCATTTCCATCTATATCTTCACATCCGGAACTCGACCGATGACTGTCCCTTTAAACACTTGGCCAAATATCTCACCACAACGTCCAAACTTAGCACTATTGCATTCTTATCCCGTGTGTTTCGTTATATACATATTTCACCCAACACTTTCGTCATATACATTTTGCACCCAACAATTATGTGATGAAAGATAAGTATAGAAGATGAAAAAGAAGGGTTAATATATTGACATCTGTGATACATATCCAATTTGTTCACAAGATCTTTTTTTCATGTTTATGGAGAAGTTATATATTCTTTGACATACAAAATGTAATGTCATGAATTTTTTTCTTTGTTCCTTGTAGGTTTGAGCAAAAAAATTCGAGCCCAAAACACCATTCAAATTCGAACATGGTTTACATTTGGACCACAAATAATCTAGTAAGATACACTAATATGGATACATTTTAAATAAACATAAACAAAATCCCTTTAAACTTGAACTTGACTTTCTCGAGGTCCTGGATTGTTCGCGGGTTGATCGGTTAGCGCACTGTCAAATCCTCATTTCCATTTATATCTTCACATCAAGAACCCAACCGATGACCATCCCTTTCAACACTTGGCCAAATATCTCACCGCAACATCCCAACTTAGCGCTATCACATTCTTATCCTGTGTATTCCATTATATACATCTTGCACCCAACACTTCCGTCATATACATTTTGCACCCATCAATTCCGTGATAAAAGATAAGTATAGAGGATGAAAAAGAAGGGTTAATATATTGACATCTGTGTTAGATATCCCATTTTCTGGCAAGATATTTTCTGCATGATTATGGGGAAGCTATATACTTATTTCATATACTTGGAAAGGAGTATGAAGGTGGCGGGCACAGAAATACCCATGGAAAGAGGTCGGACGGGCTTCGAAATAGGGTGGCAAGGATTCCCGAGGAGACGTAAGGCCCTGACTGTCAAATTGTATATATCAGAACATTTCAGTGCAAAATGTGTAACATGAAGAAGGTGTTCCTGCCATTGTCAATTCAAATTCATTTTGCTTTCACTAGTGACAACCCAGTGCACAACTTTGCTTATTCGCATTAACAAGAAAATAACGTATTTATAATCTAGTAAGATACATTAATATGGATACATTTAAAAAAAACATAAACAAAATCCCTTTAAACTTGAACCTAACTTTCTCATGCGCCTGGATTGTCCGTGGGTTGATCGATTAGCGGACTGTCAAATCCTCATTTGCATCTATATCTTCACATTGGGAACCCGACCGACGACCGTCCCTTTCAACACTTGGCCAAATATCTCACCACGACATCCCAACTTAGTGCTATTGCATTTTTATCCTGCATGTTCCATTATATACATCTTGCACCCAACACTTTCGTCATATACATTTTGCACACAACAATTCCGTGACAAAATATAAAAGTAATATATTCACATCTGTGATAGATATCCCATTTGCTAGCAAGATATTTTCTGCATGTTTCTGGAGAAGTTATATACTTATTAGAAGGTGGCGGGCAAAAAAATATCCATGGAAAGAAGTCGGATGGGCTTCAAAATAGGGTGGAAAGGGTTCCCAAGGGCACGTAAGTCCCTGACTCTCAAACTGTATACATCAGAACATTTCAGTGCAAAATGTGTAACACAAAGAGGGTGTTCCTGCCATCCTCAATTCAAATTCATTTTATGTTCACTAGTGACAACTCAGCGCACAAGTTTGCACAACTTAGCGCTATCGATTTCTTATGCCCCCCCTGTTTTGTGATATACATGTTGCACACAACACTTATGTGATATAAATTTTCCGTCATTTACAATTCGACCCCGGTTATAGAACCTGCCTACCCAGGAATCCGCAATCTAAAAAGTGGCTAGGCATCGAATGGCTAGTAGTCGGTCGGAGTCACGACATAAAATCACGAGCGCAAATGTGAATGGGTGTGTCTGCCAACATGCATTGGGAAATTTTCGGTAATACGACTAAGTAACGAGAAAGAGAGAGTAGAGTGGAAAAATAAACGAGAATTTCATTGAGTATAGAAGAGGGAAAAGAAGGTCTGATATATTCAAATCTGAAATTGGTAATCCATTTCCTACCAAGATCTTTTCTATATGTTTCAACTGTGGAAAGTGGTCGGATGGGCTTCAAAATAGGGTGACAAGGGTTCCCGTGGAGACCTAAGGCCCCGCCTGTAAAATTGTATATATCAGAACATTTTAGTGCAAAATGTGTAACATGAAGAGGGTATTCATGCCATCTTCAATTCAAATTCATACTTCTTTTACTAGTGACAACTCAGTGCATAGGTTCACTTATTGGCAGTAACGACCAAAAAACATATTCAACAACCATTTAAGGGAGCCCAACCGACCTCGGGTTGGCGTTATTATAGATCTTGCACCCAAAACTTACGCCAGCTACAGTTCTTCCCTATACATCTTGCACCCAAAACTTATGTGGTCTACAATTCGTCCACATATTGAAACATAGTTTGCATTTTGACCACAAATAATATATTAAGATACATTAATATAAATACAATTTAAATATAAATACATTGGTGGTATGGGACCTGAATTTTTTCGAACTCATTGAGTGGTCCTGGATCGTCACATCATGGGCCCGACCGATCGCAGTTCCTTTCAACACTTAGCCAATTATCTCTCCACGAGGTTGTGACTTAGTGCTATCAAATTTTTATGGCCCCCTGTTCCATGATATACGTATTCAACAACAATTTATGGAAGTTCGACCGACCCCCGGGTTGGCGCTATTATAAATCTTGCACCCAAAACTTTCATCATCTACAAGTGCACGATATACATCTTGCACCCAGAACTTTTGTACTCTATAATTCGTCGCCACTTCACCCTATCAATTTCTTATGCCCTCTGTTTCGTGATATACATGTTGCACACCACACTTCCGTGATATACATTTTGCACCAAACACTTGCGTCATATACAATTCGACCCCGGTTATAGAGCCTGCCTATCAAAGCATCCGTGATCTGAAAAGTGGCCACGCATCGAATGGTTAACGATCAATCAGAGTCATGATATAAAATCACGAGTGCAAATGTGAACTGGTACGTCAACCAACGCGCTCATTGGGACATTTTTGGAAAAACAGCTAAGTAACGAGAAAGATAGAGTAGAGCAGAAAAACGGTCAGACAAGGTTCAAAATAGGGTGACAAGGGTTCCCAAGAAGACATAAGGCCCTGCCTGTCAAATTGTATATATATTCTTCTATTATAGATATTGCACCCAAAACTTCCCTCATCTACAATTCGTCCACATATTGGAACATGGTTTGCATCTCGCCCAAAAAAAATCTATTAAGATACATTAATATAAATACAATTTAAATAAATATATTTAAACTTTAACCTGACTTTTTTCAAACTTGTTGATTGGTCCTATATCGTCACATCATGAGCCCCACTAACCACAGTTCCTTTCAACACTTAGCCAAATAGCCCTCTACGGGGTCACGACTTAGTGCTATCGAATTTTTATGCCCCTTGTTCTGTGATATACGTATTCAACAACAATTTGCGGGAGTCTGACCGACCCCCAGGTTGGCACTATTACAAATCTTGCACCCAAAAATTTTGTCATCTACAAGTGCGCGATATACATCTTGCACCCAGAACTTTCGTACTCTACAATTCTTCATGACTTCACGCTATCAATTTCTTATGCCCCCTGTTCCCTGATATACATGTTGCACACCACACTTTCGTGATATACATTTTGCACCAAACACTTGTGACATATACAATTTGACCCCGGTTATAGAGCCCTCCTATTTGAAAATCCGCGATCTGAAAAGTGGCTAGGCATCGAATGGTTAGCGGTCGTTCTAAGTCACGATATAAAATCACAAATGAAAATGTGAACCGGTTTGTCCACCAACGCACCTATTGGGACATTTTCAGAAAAATGACTAAGTAATGAGAAAGAGAGTAGAGAGGAGAAATGGTTGGACGGGCTTCAAAATAGGGTGACAAGGGATCTTGAGGAGACGTAAGGCCCCGCCTGTCAAATTGTATATATATTCTGCTTCTACTCATGACAACTCAGTGGTTCGCTTATTGCCATTAACAACCAAAAAAAAATATTCATCAATGATTTATAGGAGCCAGACCGACACCCAGGTTGGCGCTATTATAGATCTTGCACCCAAAACTCATGTCATCTACAGTTCCGTTGTATACATATTGCACCAAAAAACTTCTGTGGTCTGCAATTCGTCCACATATTGGAACATGGTCTACATTTGGACCACAAATTATCTATTACGATACATTAATATAAATACAATTTAAATAAATATACTTAAACTTGACCATGAATTTTTTCGAACTCATCGATTTGTCCTATATCATCACATCATGAGCCCGACCAACCACAGTTCCTTTCAACACTTATCCAATTATCTCTCTACAGGGTCCCACCTTAGCGCTAACAAAATTTTATGCCCCATCTTTTGTGATATACATGTTGCACACAACACTTCCGTGATATACATTTTGCACCAAACACTTCCCTCATTTACAATTTGACGCGCTATTATAGATATTGCACCCAAAACTTGTGTCATCTACAGTTCCGTTGTATACATATTGCACCAAAAACTTATGTGGTCTACAATTCGTCCACATATTGGAACATGGTCTACACTCATCACATCATGAGCCCGATCGACCGCAGTTCCTTTTAACACTCATCCAATTATCTCTCTATGGGGTCACGCCTTAGCGCTTACGAACTTTTATGCCCCATGTTTTGTGATACACATGTTGCACATAACACTTATGTGATATACATTTTGCACCTTCGACCCCATTTTCCACAATTTACCTTATATCCTTCTTGGTAGGGACTAAGTTTCCATGCTCTACAATTTGTCACAAATTCAAGCTATCAATTTCTTATGCCCCTTGTTCTGTGATATACATGTTGCACACCATACTTCCGTGATATACATTTTGCACCAAACACTTGTGTCATATTCAATTCGACCCCAGTTATAGAGCCCACCTATCCGGAAATCCACGATCTAAAAAGTGGCTAGGCATCGAATGGTTAGTGGTCGGTCGGAGTCATGATATAAAAGCACAAGTGCAAATGTGAACCGGTTCGTTCGCCAATGCGCCCATTGGGACATTTTCGGAAAAATGGCTAAGTAACGAGAAAGAGAGTAGAGAGGAAAAACAGTTGGACAGGCTTCAAAATAGGGTGACAAGGTCTCCCGAGGAGACATAAGGCCCCACCTATCAAATTGTATATATATTCTACTTCTACTTGTGACAACTCAGTGGTTTGCTTATTTCCATTAACAACCAAAAAAACGTATTCAACAGCGATTTACGGGAGCCCGACCGACCCCTGGGTTGGCGATATTATAGATATTTCACCCAAAACTTGCGTCATATACAATTCCATTGTATACATCTTGCACCAAAAAACTTTTGTGGTCTGCAATTCGTCCACATATTGGAACATGGTCTACATTTGGACCACAAATTATCTATTACGATACATTAATATAAATACAATTTAAATAAATATACTTAAACATGAACCTGACTTTTTTCGAACTCATCGATTGGTCCTATATCGTCACATCATGAGCCCAAACGACCGCAGTTCCTTTCAACACTTAACCAATTATCTCTCTGCGGGGTCGCCCCTTAGCGCTAACGAAATTTTATGCCCCATGTTCCATGATATACATGTTGCACACAACACTTCTGCGATATACATTTTGCACCAAACACTTCCGTCATTTACAATTCAACGCGCTATTATAGATCTTGCACCCAAAACTTGCATCATCTACAGTTCCATTGTATACATCTTGCACCAAAAACTTATGTGGTCTACAGTTCGTCCACATATTGGAACATGGTCTACATTTGGACCACAAATTATCTATTACAATACATTAATATAAATACAATTTAAATAAATATACTTAAACTTGAACCTGACTTTTTTCAAACTCGTCGATTAGTCGTATATCGTCGCATCATGAGCCTGACCGACTGCAGTTCCTTTCAACACTTAGCCAATTATCTCTTCGCCAGGTCGCGTCTTAGCACTAATGAAATTTTATGCCCCATGTTTTGTGATATACATGTTGCACACAACACTTCCGTGATATACATTTTGCACCAAGCACTTCCATCATTTACAATGACAATGTTGCTGCTACCTGTTGCACTCAGATTTTATGGATGATAAAAACTCTTGTAGATTTGAAGGTAACTTACACTGATCCCATTCCACTTCACTATGATAAAACCAATGCCATCAGTCTCTCTAAGAATCCTGTACTTCATTCAAAATCTAATCACATACCAATAAAATACCATTTTCTCAGAGAACAAGTTACAAACAGAATTGTTCAGATGAATTATATTCCTTCCACATAACAGATAGTTGATATCTTTACTAAACCATTAGCAGCGACCCCTTTTGAATATCTTCGTCAAAAGTTGGGCGTTATAACTTCTTTTGTCTAATCTGTTCACCTGGTTAGGGGGAGTACTTATTGAATATCTGTTGTATTTCTAAGTTGCTCATAGTTGACAGGGGGAGTATGTAGTGCAACAGCTTAGGGGGAGCGTGTTTCTTCTTTGACATTGATGTCAAAGGGGGAGAAAGTGTGGTAATTTCAAGGATGCTACCGTGGTATAGTTGGATGTTCTTCAAGGGGTTTCCATCAATGCCAAAGGGGGATATTGTTGGCATATTTATTCCAGGCAGACAGAAGGCAGAGTATTTTTTTGTCATTGATGGCAAGCTCAGCCCGACGATGATGAACAAGAGAAAGTGGCAAGACTAGCAGCGCAATGATGATTGCATGGCAAGATCAGAACCATAAAATCCAGGAGTCAAGGAAGCAACTCATGGCAAAAAATCATGAAATGAGATAGATCAGATCATGTCAAAGACTCCATTTCGGAGTTTCGCAGACTGAGAAATCAGAGTTCTGGATACTAGGAGTTGGAGGAGTCAAGAGTCAAGACTCTTCATCACAGGAGTCTCAAAGTCGCGAAATGCGAAACGCCGAAATCCTGAAACAGGAACATCAACAAAGAGTTTTGCAGACCGAGAAAAAAATCCATTTCAGAGTTTCGGATACCGGGAGTTGGAGTGTCGAAACACTTCACCACAAGAATGTTGAAATGTCGAAATGTGAAAAACACCTTTTGGTGTAGGTTTCGGTTACCGAGAGTTGGAGTGTCGAAACACTTCACCACATAAATTGTGAAATGCTGAAATGCGAAATTGCGACATGGAGTTTCGGGGATCACGACATGGAGTTTCAGAGTTTCGAGGATTGTGACATGGAGCGTCAAGATATCTCATCACAAGAATTGTTGAAATCGTGAAATGTCGAAAGGGACTATTGTGAGTCTCGAAGACTCGAAGGGAAAAACGCCGAAATCCTGCCAGCTGTTCGATTAAAAAAAGAAGGGATCAGATTATGAAGTTTTTTGAACCGTTGATCTGGATCCATTTCGGGGATTGCGACTTGGAGAGTCAAGATTCTTTGAAACAAGAATTCATGACATGCAAAATCGTGAATTGCTGAAATACGAAATGTGAAACACATTTTGTTTTCTTGTAATCCAATGGTGCAGGTGAATTTGAATATGATCGGAGGGCTATTGTTTCACTTCACAGTTAATTGATCAGTTATGATTTAGTTAACAAAACTGATTCATGATTCTTGATCGGTTGACGATTCAGTTGCTGAGGCCTGTGTGAATAAAAGAAGATATGAGACGACTGTGCAATGTTGGTCGTTCTGAATGAAAAATGAGTTGAACTATAAGAAAGGGAAAATTACTGTATGTGCAGTGTGAGACCGACAGTATGCGCAGTGTGAGATAAAACTCAGAGATGAGTAATAGATGAGGAATAGACATAAGCAAGAGCAGAATTGTAGAACAGCTTGAAGCAGAGAAGAATTGCAGAACAGACAAAGGAAGAGAAGAATTGTAGAACAACTTGAAGCAAAGCAGAATTGCAGAACAGACAGAGGAAGAGCATAATTGCAGAACAGACAGAGGAAGTGAAGAATTGTAGAACAGTAAGAAGCAGACCAAATTTATAGAACAGATAAGAAGTGGTAAGAATCGATTTATTTGTGTTGTTGGTTATTCAATCATTTATTTATAATCAGGGAGGTAGGGTGGTGCTAGGGAGGACTATTGTCCTCAGAGGTTCAAGTGGGTGCTTGAACACAGGGAGTTGTATCTTCCATCTGGTTGTAGCCAAAGAAACCAGGGTGGCAGGGTGGTGCAAGGGAGAACAAGTGTTCTCTGTTATACAAGTTGGAGCCTGTGTAACTGGAAGTTGGTGTTGGAACACTCGGGGAGTTGGTGCTTCCTTCTAGTGGGTTCTAGAGAAACCAGAGAGTTGGTGCTCTGAAACAAGTTGAAGCTTGTAAAACAGAGGTAGTAGCCTCACATTGAGTTGGTGCTCAATTATAGATGATGTATAGAACTTAAAAGACTGCCTATCATTTCGAAGAAGAAGAGGTTTTATCCCTTTATGGGTTTCCTCGTGAAAATCTGTCTCTGTGTATATGTTATGTGTGAGTGATTCTCATTATTTATGTTGTTCATATATTGTACAATATTGATGGTCACTTGGAGAAAGATTAAAAATGGCTTAATTGACTTAAAATTGTTTAAGCACAGTAACAACTAATTCACCCCCCCCCCCTCTCAGTTGTCTTAGTAATTTCAACATGTTCCACCTACAGTAAAAACATACCTTGTGGTGCTCCTCCTGCAATTTTTATCACCTGTAATATCTAAATTGATATATCCCTATTTATATAGTCTTCCAGAAGATGTATGACATTGAACCAATGTGCCTTTTCATTTTATTAATGTTGTTTTTCATAACAAATTTATTCCTTTTATTTATTATCTTTAAGTGATCGGGTGACCTTGGTTCTTTCTCAAAATTTCTTTAATAAAGAATTAAATTAAGAATCATATTCTCAATTGGCACTGGTAATCTAGGAACTTCTAATAGGATGTTTAGTAACTCCTTTTCCCAACTGCATATTGAAGTTTTAAAATCATTGCAAACTTCTGGGTTTTAGAAACTTCATTATCCATGAATTTCTTAGTCCACAGAGATATGAAATAGTTTAATGAACTCTGAATGTTTATTTAACAAAGATCTCCAAACGAATCTCCTTAAGGTTCTCTAACTGATCATCGATAATATGATTTTAGTCGCCACAATCACCTTCTCAACAACCAAATATGAAGAGTAGAAACCAACACCAAACAATCCAATCATGCTAACATCGACACTAGTGGCAAGAGATTTTCATAAACTCTTTGGTGCTAGATATGGAAATGGTTTCCAAGATTAGACTTGGTCAAGTCAATACCACTATTTATTATAGTCGATCCGATTGACGGTGGACACGAAAAATATAAATTCAAATTTTGAATTAAATTTTCGCATCTGAGTCTATATTGAATCTGGTCAATACTCAACATAACGTGAAATAACAAGGGTCGTTCGATCCAATAGACGGTGGAAACAAGAAACATAAGGGATAATTCAAATTAACTCTTTGGGTCTGTGTTTGTGTTGACTCTGGTCAACTGCCAACCAGCCTAGAAATTAGTGTGGATCGTACAATCCAATCGACGATGGACTCGAAAATTAAAAATTCGGATTTGAATTACACCATCGAGTCCAGGCTTGGAAATTAACGATCGTGTCAGTTCAATATGCAAAATAAATCCGAGCCATACGATTTTGTTCTCATTCTGATCCAACGATCAATGTTGAGTTCTAATCTTGACGATTCATGTAGCTTGGTCCAGTGATCCAATGATCATATTGAACTTATGATGACCAGATGGGAATTAATTCATTAGTTTTCAATTTGGTTTGGGAGAAGACTCATATATTATTTTTCTCGACAGTAATGGATGTAGATGAATTATATTTGGGCACTTAAGTTGACTGATTTAATGGAGTAGACATAAACACAGTTTGAGATATGGCTTGGAGGGAAATTGTTAATCCTTGTCACGAATCAAAGTATTAAGCCCTATGGCTGTTGTTATAATCACACTAACAAAATAATCTGAGGAATTAATTTGTGCCGAAGTTGTATTCACTAGTTCAATAGATGGTAAAGACATAGGCATAACACTGGACAAAGTTTAATTGTAAAATTATTCCATGATATTTTCAAGGATGAACAATATACTTTTTTGTCGGAACATTGATGTGAATACGTGGAAATTAATCAAGCTCTCAACATGGACGTTGTTGTAGACCATGTTAATGACCCCCTTTTGACATTAAATATACTCCATATCCAAAATTTTGTCTCAATACCATATTATCCCTCTTTTGACATTCATGCCAACTTCATAACATTATGTCCAATATTGAGCATATTGACCTCCTTTGACATCAATTCCAACACCATGTCCAACAATATCACAATTGAATAACATATATCTAGTTAGAAATCCTACACTACTTAGAAACATTTTCAGGGTGCACCTTCTTGAGAGATAGTTTGAGTATATTGTTTACGATTATATCCCAAAAAGTTTGAACACCTTGACTGAATCGTTAGATAATTGCGTGCTATATTCGAATTTGTCACATTAAATTAAGCATTCACATAATAATGCATGTACATAAATACATGGATTGCAATCACATATTTTGATGTCATAAGCAAGAGTTGAACCATGTGTGTGTGTAGAGAGAGAGAGTCAGGTGCATCATCAAGTTAAAAAATTATGTAGTGTACAAAATTTGAGCTACATGATCCATCATGATACACCATCTAGTTATGTAATGTGTTAGAAAAAACAGGATCACAGATCAATAAAATAAAACAAATGCAGAAATAAAACAAAAAATAAACACAATACAATAGAGACACAGATATACGTGGTTCACCAAATGTGGGCTACGTCCACCAGAGAAATCGCCAGGTCCTTCCTTTTTCTTATCCAGCAAAATGAAGGGATACAACCTACAACACACCTGCTGCAACTTCCTCTTCTTTCTCTCATAGTCTCCTCTCTATGAATAAAATATTCAGGATAATCCCGAGCTACAATACAATTCCCTCATAAAAGAGGGTTTCCTTCTAGAGAAACAATTCCTAAAATAACTTTTATCTTCAGATCTGTGACCTTATAATGAACGGTCCAGATTGACTATGAAATTTCAATATTTTACAAGGAATTTTTTCCCAAAATTTCTCCTCAAGGGCGCTACCCCCGAATCCCCCTCCAGGGGGGCTACAAAAATTGTCGTCGCCCCCCCCCTGGACCCCCCTAGTGACAGTTGTGGAGGGAAAACCCTCCCCACACCCCCCCATTAGGGAATGGGGTCCAAGCATGGTTGAAACAAACCTTTGAATTAGGATGATAATCAAGCTCCACAACCAATAATCTCCCACTTGGAGATTGATCACAATAACTCCACTGCTATTGTACATGCTAGAATATACTCCACCTTGGACTTGAAAAATTTCACATCTTCACCTTCATGCTTGAAGGCCATCCGAAATTGGGTAGGAACTCAATTTCTCCTTGCTTACTCCCTTTGTTAACATGTCTGTAGGATTTTGGCTAGTATGTATCTTTTCGAACTTCAAATGTCCAACGTCTAAGAAAGATGCTATGAAATGGTACCTGAGTTGTATATTCTTGGTCTTCAAATGGAAGGTTGAGTTATTTGCAAGATGAATGGCACACTCGTTGTCACAGTACAACCTATTATTCTCCTGCTTCTTTCCCAATTCCTCCATAAACCTATGTAACCAAATTATCTCTTTACTAGCCTCTGTAGCAAAAACATACTCTGCTTCCATTGTTGAAAGTACAACAACCTTTTGTAGTTTTGAAATCTAACTTACTATTGTTCCACCTACAGTAAAAAAATACCATGTGGTGCTCCTCCTGTTATCTTTATCACCTATTATATCTAAATTAAATTACCCCATAGAACAATGTCTGAATCTCCAAAACATAATGCATGAGTAGCAATACCTCTCAAATACCTGAGAATCCACTTCTGCCTCCCAATGTTCTTTACTTGGATTGTTCATATACCTTCTCTCAAATCCCACTGCATGTGCAATATCTGGTCTTGTGCAAACCATCAGATATATCAAGCTGCCAATTGCTAATGAGTAAGGGACCCCAGACATGTATTATATATCCTCATGTGTCTTGGGACACATTTCCTTAGTTATTTTGAAATGGCTGGCCAAAGGTGTACTAATTGGTTTTTCATTATGCATTCTAAACCTCTCCAACACATACTCTATGTACTCACCCCGAGTCATTGTTAATTTGTGATTTTTCTTGTCTCTTGTTATTCTCATACCAAGGATTTTCTTTGCAACACCCAAATCCTTCATCGCAAATGAATTAGCTAATTTCTTCTTGACCACATTTATATCCTGCATATTAGACCCCACAACAAGCATGTTGTCTACATACAATAGCAAGATAATATAGCTTCCATTTTCTATCCCTTTAAAATAAACACAGTGATCAGAATGACATCTACTATAACCTTGTTCTGTCATAAACATGTCAAAATTTAAATAACACTGCCTTGGAGCTTTCTTTGGGCCATACAATCTCTCTTTCAACATGCATAACAAATTCTCCTTCCCTTTGACCTCATAACCCTGTCGTTGATGCATATAAATCTCTTCCTCCAAATCCCCATGGAGAAAAGTTGTTTTTACATTTAACTATTCAAGATGCAAATATTATGCTACCACAAGACTTAAAATAGTCTTAATTGAAGTCATTTTAACAATAGGAGAAAATATTTCATCAAAATCTATACCTTTCTTTTGTGCAAACCCCTTTACAACAAGTTTATACTTATACCGCTTTTTTTCCTCCATCTTCTTCCTTCAACCTATAAACCCATTTATTCTGCAATGCTCCTTTTTCTATAGGAAACTGAATCAAGTCCCAAGTCTAGTTATTTACCAAGGAGTCCATTTCCTCTTCCATGCCTTGCTCCCACTTCTTTTTAGTTTCTACCTGCATTGCCTCTTCATAACTTTCCAGTTCACCAAAATCAGTCAACAATAAATAAAACAACGAAGGAGAGTATCGTTCAAGGGGCCTACTTAACCTGGTAGATATTATAACAACACTTGCGGGAGCTTGAGGTACTTGTTGCTCCTGTTGTTGTACATTTTGATTTTCTGGTACCTTTGGAATTTCTTTTTCATTGATCTCATCAAGCACCATGTATTATGATTTTTATTTTTCTTGTTTATTTCCCTACAAATAATCTTTGTACATGACCTTCTCATTGAATATGACATCTCTACTCCTAATTATTTTGCGATTTTCACAATCCCATATGCGATAACCAAAATCATTAACACCGTATCCAATAAAGGTACTCTTTTTGGATTTTGACTCAAGCTTTGTTCTATTTTCTTTATCAATATGGACAAATGCTTCACAACCGAAATTCTTAAGAAAATAATAGTTTACCTTTTTACTTGTACATGCCTCCTCTGGAATTCCACCATCCAAAGAGCTTGAAGGTCCTCTCTTTATTAAGTAAAAAACAATATCTACAACATTTGCCTAGAACTATAAGGGAAACCCATCATGCAATCTCATACTCCTTGCACGCTCCATGATTGTCCCGTTCATCCTTTCTGACACACCATTTTCTTGTGGTGTTCCTAGAATTGTTTTCTCTCTACGAATCCCATGGTATGAACAATAATCATCAAAATCCTTGCTACAATATTCACCTCCATTGTCTTATTTGAGACACTTCAAACTTTTTTTTGTCTCATTCTCAACCAAAGATTTCCATTTCTTAAAAGTATCAAAAACATCATATTTTTGTTGAATGTAATAAACCCAAGTTTTTCTAGTTACATCATAAATAAAAGTAACATAATAACGAGAGCCACCAAGAGAGGATACCTGAGCTAGTATGCATACATATCTATGCATAAGCTCTAACCTTTCACTCTTCTTTTCTTTTCCGACTATGAGAAATATGACTCTCTTATGTTTTACATAAACATAATGCTCACATAAATCCAAATCAATTTGTTTAAGATCTGGCAACAAATTTATTTTGTGAAGTATTTGCATCCCCTTCTCACTTATGTGTCCAATCCTATGATGCCACAGTGATGTATCCACTCCTGTAGAAACTAAAGAGATAGAAGAATCAGTATTACCAGTACATAAATTCAATGTACCTACCTTCTCTCCTTTTGCTATCACTAGTGATCCTTTGGTGACCTTCCATGCCTTATCTGTAAATATAGATATACAACCTTCACTTGCCAACTACCCTGTTGAAATCAGATTTTTCCTTAGATATGGAACATTTCTTACCTCTTTCAACAACCATTGGTTTCCATTCTTTTGTTTTATTTATACCTTACCCATTCCAACAATTTTTCATGGTGCATCATCACCCAAATGAACCTATCCAAAATCACCTTGAACATAATCTAGAAAATGTTTCCCATGGGGTGTGGCATGAAATGAAGCCCCTGAATCTACTACCCAAGACTCAGAAATATTATCTACAGAAAGAATCAAAGCATCTTGTAACACATCACCTGTTACATTTGCTTCATGATTTTTCTCATGTTGTCCATCTCTTTGTTTCTTTGGAGCTCTATAGTATTTCTTTAGATGTCCTTTCTTTCCATAATTCCAACACTCTATTTTTCCTAGTCTGGATTTGGATATTCCCTTCCTAGAATTCCCGTGGTTCCCTGAGCCCTTTCCTCTATCCTTTTGTCTTCCCCTATTCTCCATGTTTAATGCATTACTTGATGTCTCACCTATGCTTTTCCATCTCATTTCCTTGCTAAGGATAACACCAACAATATCATAAAATTTTAGAGTTTTTAAATCAGAGATAGAGTTACTTACAGCCATGACGAAACCATTCCATCTTTCTATCAATGAGCACAATATTAGAAGAGCCTTGACCTCATCATTAAAGTCCACTTTACAGAACTTAGTTGATTAGTAACCATATTAAATTCGTTTAAATGATCTGCAACAGACCCACCTTATGACATCTTCATATTAAATAATTGCTTCATTAGAAATACCTTATTAGACGTCGAGGGTTTTTCATATAGTTTAGTCAATGCATCCATCAGTTCCTTCATTTTCTTTTCTTTTGAAATATTGAAAGCCACTGACACTTCTAGGATCAGTCGTATCGTTCCCAGTTCCTTTCTGTCGAGAACCTGTCATTCTTCGTCCTTCATGGTCGTCAGCTTCTTTGTTATTCCGCCCAATGGTAAGAATATATCCTTTTGATATAAATAATCTTCCATCAACATCTTCCATAACTGGTAGTTTTGGCCATTAAATTTATTGACCCTAAACTTTCCATCTTTCGCCATTTCTCTCAGTCGAACTAGGAACCCTCTTTTCCTTAGAGTTACCTTTCTCTCTGATACCAGTTGTTAGAAAAAACAGGATCACAGATAAATAAAATAAAACAAATGCGGAAATAAAACACATAAGATACACAATACAATAGAGACACAGATATACATGGTTCACCCAGTGTGGGCTATGTCCACCAGATAAATTGCCAGACACTTCCTTTTTATTATCTAGCAAAATGAAGGGATACAACCTACAACACACCCATTGTAACTTCCTCTTATTTCTCTCACAGTCTCCTCTCTCTGAATACAATATTCGCAATAATCCTCAGTCGCAATACATTTCCCCCATAAAAGAGGGTTTCCTTCTAGGGAAAAAAATCCCTAAAATTACTTCTACCGTCAGATCTGAAACCTTATAATGAACGGTCCATATTGACTATGAAATTACAATATTTTACAAGGCAATTTTTCCCAAAATTTCACTTCGGGGGAACTGCCCTTGAATCCCCCGCTAGA
>ML788988.1:131548-148042 GCA_009831015.1 Picea engelmannii
TGGCGACAGTTGTGGGGGAAAAATCCCCCCCACACCCCCCTTTAGGGAATGGGGTTCAAGCACGACTGAAACAAACCTCTAAATCAGGAATATAATCAGGCTCCACAACCAACATGATGCATGACTAACTATATCAGTCGTAGTACAAAAAGAGAGGAGTTTGTCATCTAGTCATCCCAAGGTACATGTGTCTCGTGACAGCACACCAGTGTGTGGGCCACTTGCCTCAACAACTGAATAAAATCACGAGGCACACCCACAACTTGTCGTTGTAATTGGTGAGGGATGTCATCCATCTAATCATTGGGACACCCATGTTCAGTCTGTCAATGTTCCTTTTCACCTTGTGTATATTTTTAGTAGCATCATTTCCATCCTCTTCTTCCTCTTACTGTTTCTCATCGTTGACTCCACGACAGTTGTGGTCTATTCATGTTGTTGCATCATTCCTACATTTGTGTCGCGACAAAATATATTAAATAGTTATGCTACACAACAAAAGAATACATATTTCAAAACTCCAAAAATATTATAAAACTTTAAAAATTACAAAAATGTTCACATTGTCACTGGTTCCTACCGAGGTCACCCCACTAAAACCCGGGGGGTTGTGCTAGCTTTGTATCATGTTGTAAGTTGGTCCCTCCATAAGGGAAGTTCTTGATCATGATGGTCTGTTCATACCACCAATCAAATAAATCGTGACCATAGTGACTTTCCATCACACCTCCCCTGAAATGGGCCATACAATCAGTCCATCTCATCATCTTGTGCTCACTTGGCCCAACAAAAGTTGTTGAGATGTAGGCTCTCATATGTGGGATCCTCTCTAGGAAAAATGATGTGAGTATTGATCCATACCCAATTTTTTTTTGTAAACCTATCTTGCATCCGGTAAACTAATCCCTCGGGCTTACCAGAAAACCAAAACACTAGTCAAACGAGGTTGAGTTTAGGAATTTGAGAGAATACTAGATATGACCCTTTGATGCCAAGTGGGGGCTTGTAGAGCCCACCACCTGAGTGATAGTGTGCAGTGGTAGAACCAACATGTCTTTTATTGGTAGTTTGTTGTTTCTCTTCCTTTCTCCATAACCTAGTATTTTATGATATCTAGTCATTGATGGAATGAGAAAATTCACCTAGCCCACCCGACAGGATCATCAGTTCCCCATGCTACAATAATCCTATGATAAATTAAATTTCCTCTACCTCTATGGTCAATCTCTTTTCACCAACCTGGAAGCACTATTAGTCGGTATCTCAAAACTTAACTAGTGCATCCAAAAGCATCACTTGGGATCTCATGCTCTGGATTTAAAAAAAATTAAGTAACCTACAATCCCATAGTGCACTTAAAGTGTTATGGGATCTTAATGTTGTTGCATCATCAACCTTGTGCTCTCATTATTTCCATCCAATCATGATTGGAAGGAGAGCATGCATCATCCAATAAATATTTTCCATCATCCATGAAGGAAAATTGCTAAAACATTGAGCAAGCAATTAAGATTTTGGGGGTTTTTTGAAGGTGGTCGCCCCAGTCTGTGCTAGCAGGAGTGATCATTCGTTTCTTATATTCTTTGAGGGCATGACTGTTCACACCTTTTTGTCCAACAAGATTGACCATGCAAGTTAGCCCCTTATGGTGCCCCCCTCAGTAAAAAGAAATCTCTCAAAATGCTTAAAAACCCTACCAAAAAAAAGAGAACGAGAAGAGGAATTACCTAGTCCTGACAGTTTGGAGTTTCTCTAGTTGAATCTCTTGTAATATACATAAGAAGATTTGAGAGGTAGGAGGGTTTCCACCATAAATGAGAATTATCACCAAGGTAAGTGTAAAAATGGGTTTCTTTTTACCACAAATAGGCATTTTCTTTTAACTTTTTGGGTTCAATAAAACCCCTTTTCACACTTGAAATAAAAAACACATTCCTAATATTTCATTTTTGGGGGCATTTATATTTCTTTTAATGAGGTTCTAATGTGAATTTTTAAATGGGATCTAGAATTTTTTATGATTCTTTCAGGATTTGGTCACATTATTTGGCATTTTATGGCAATGTCCATTGAACCCTAAGATATGTATCCTAAATGGAATACAGGGATAGTTTTTTCCCTACACTACCATCTTTCATTATTAACCATCACTTTTTCCATCACAATTCATTAGGTTCAATCCCGTTAGGTTACGACATTAGCCTTTCTCATTTGTAGGTCGTTACTTATGTGGTTGTTCCTATCCTTCATGGGCACCCCAGATCTCACTTGTATTTTCCATTTGGTTCCCATGTTGCATTTATATGTAGGCCCCAAAACCCTTATTTAGACCTACCATGACTAAAAGTTGAGTCGCATTCTTCTCTCTTAATATTTTTCTGGTCATGTCCTAGTGGGGTTCTCGTTATTTTTATGTTGCTTAATGGTTTCATATGTGTATAGTTGCATATGTCCTAGTGCCTACTGCTACATTGTTATTTTCTTTCTTCCTATTTATTTCCATTGCAATCAATCTTGACCTCTTTCCATTTGCATGAACTTGCCTCCATTTTGTGACCCTTACCCTTGGAGAAAAATGCTACTATGAGTGGACATTAATTTCCTAGTACATTTTCTACATTCATTTTGCATAGATCTATTTCACATGCATGGAACCACTCTTTTTCTCTAAACAATCTAAATTTTAACTCTTTTCCCTGCTCATAAAACCATGAAAAAGAAAACATTGAGCACACTTTTAAGTATTTTTTACGCTCATGAAACCATGAAAAAGACATTATCGAGTACACTTTTATTTCTTTTCCACACTCGTGAAACCATGGAAAAGAGACTATCAAGCATACTTTTATCTCTCTTTCGTACTCATAAAACCATGAAGGAGACACCAAAAACAAAAAAAAAGGGGGGGGTCTCTTGATTTGTATTCAGTATGGTGGTATCTATCTGTCACAGACCCACTAAGGAAAACAAAATTTTTCGTCGAATTCTCGAGGATCAGAATCCCCGAGATACCTATGGGGGTCTTAGCATAGACTAGTTCCTTCCTTGTCCATTTCCATGTGATCGTGGGTCACGAACACAGGCCAAACAAGTATGGCATTCTTTCGCTCTTCGCGACTCAGCACTACCAGAGCGTCAAGTCTTTCGACTCAGCAAACCCTGACACGGCGAAGCGCTAAACCCCAACAGGGCTAGCGAGTGGCAGGTTTCCCCCTTGGGGTCTTGTCCACATGACCCTGTCCCGTGTCTATGCACTTAAGCCAACCAAGCGCTTATCGAATTTTCATGATTTGGGGAAATGCGATGCATGACTTCCCTTTGACACTTTTCGCTACTCGCAACCTCGCAGGTTGAAGCATCGAGCTCTCATGCTCTTCTTCTCCGAAATCCTGAGACATGAAAGTCAGCAATGGTTGACTTCCTCTTCATACTTCTCGCAACTCACAAGCTTGGGAGTTGGAGCGTTGAGCCTTCGTTCTCCTATCTCGCGAATCTACGAGACGCAAGAAGTCAACAGAGTGTTGACTCCTTTCTGGGCAACACATTCCCACCTATCAATCGCGCAGGCCCCACCTGATGGATGTGCCACGTGTTCTCACGAGCCTCGGTTCTCGGCACTTCATGACTTCTACGTTCGAAAGTGACCCCTTCCAACCTCCGATCCCCCAAACTCTCGATATACGATATCACCACGGAGTTCTGATCCAACGGTCCTCCCATTCCTATATCCAACGGTTCAGATTTTTCTCCTCGCCACTTCGCACTTCGCGACTTCGTGAGTTGGAGCACCCAACTCTTGTTCTCTCTTCTTGCGAAACCCCTAGATGTGATATCCCAAACTCAGACCTCTTCTGAAATGCATCGATCCTAACCGCCTTGCAACTCTGCAAGATCCAACGGCTATTGGTTGTTCACCACTTCTATCTCGAAGTGTCTCCACCGTCCATACAACTTCTCTCGTGGTTGCTTCTATGTCTTAACTCCCTCACAACTCAATGCGATCCAACGGCCCACGATAATTCAGAACTTCTCCACGAAGTTTCTCTGTCATCCATTTCTACTCTCTTACACGCGCGTCTGGACGTACTTTTTCGACGACCCAGATCTATTTCGCTCCAGCTGATCTAACGATAGTTGTATCTCCTCCTTGAACATGCGCTTCTCTTCCTCCTCCTTGGGATATTTCTTAAGTATCAAAGGTCTGCGACCTTTGCAGCTAAGGCTCTGTGCACAAAATGGCACTATCTCTCCCGAGCTTCTCTTCTTTGAAACTGTGAAAGATTTCCTCGACCTCTATGATTCCTATAGGGTTTGTGTACACGACAAGGTGTTGCCTATCCTCCTCAGATGGACGGCTGCAATTCTCTTGCAACTTCGCCACCCGTGAAGTCAAAAGACTTCCCTCTATGACTCTCAATCTCCGAATCCCCGATATGGGTGATTTCGCGACATGTTTCCTCTCTCCAACGGACGGCTCGGGTTCTTTCGCTATTTCGGGACTTCTGTTGTCGAGTGCCCAGACTCTCGTCCTCCAGACTCCCGAACTCCTGAATGTTGAAACCCCGATACGAACTCCTTCTCAGGACTTTCACTTATGTTGTTCTTCGCATGAGGTTTAAACCTCGTGCAACTCTCGACAGATCCAACGTATGTCGGCTATTTATACCAAGATTTGACGACTTAGACCTATCTCTCCATTGCGTTGTTCCTAAGCTGCCTAGACACGAATCCACAGTCCAGATTCTTTCCCGGACCTTGGGGATCCACGGTCCCGATTTCTTCGTTTCTCGTGAAGATAAAGGAAAAAGGGTTAAGGCATTTAACTCCCTCATTTATTCCTTCAATCTAATGGTCGTGAATGACCGTAGATCTTTCGACAGGATCTCATCCGTTGATCGATACTTATTCTTCGAATCCTCAAGGAATTCTATGACTTCTGCGCCTTTGTCGAGTCTTTGCACACAAATTCCTACCTCTTCTGAGCTTTTTCAAAAAGGGTATCCCTATGGGAATATTTATCCAGGGTATCACCTGAGACGAATAAGGGTATAGATTTCTCGATAAATGACTTGAATTCTGAATTGATTCAATGTGTGTATATACATATAAATCTATTTATAAACATAAGCCATACGTGGCCCTTCCATTATAAGCATGCAACCACCATTTCTGAAAAACACTACATAGGCAATCTTATACTCAAGCCATTCATAAAATTGCACAGACTATGAGCATATATGTCAGCATATAAATTTCAAGATGCAAGATGTAAAACACTTATCAGAAATAACATCAAAAGTGAGTGCAATTACTGAGAGGGGTGCTCATTTCCACCCAATCGTAGGCTCAGCGATTCCGATAGGATTTACCACTAGCCACCCCAGAGCTGAGACCACGATGTTGCGAGACTGCATCTCTGTTTGCCAGTGACCGAGAACGAGGGTTACTCTCCCCCTTCTCTGCTATCACTCACTCTGTATTTTCCATAGTTCCCTGCCTTCCCTCATGTTTGCCCCCTTCTCGCCTCTCCCTCGTGCCTTTTTCCTCTTGCGAGGTTGTGTGTGGCACGATTTCCCTCACATTGGTTAGGCCTGACGGCTCTACGGATGGGCGGTTCACCCCCCCCATCCCTCATTACTCATGAGGAGCCATCTACCTACCAATCCCGGTGAGTCATTTAATTTGGGGCTAGCAAGCCGCTCTTGGTTCTTCGGGCCAGTGAAGTCCAAATACGGTATTAGTTTCAGTGGAAGTTAACGCCACCTTTCCAGGTGTCTTCCACCACCTTTATTCCACCATCATGGTCTCTTTTTCAACATATCCCCTCTCAGTAGTCCTGCAATATATATATATATATATATATATATATAATTCACATTCATCGACCTTTTTCACAAGGTCCATTCACATCACACATTCACATTTTTTATTTTGCCACAGTTCTTGGCCAGTATAGTTATTTTTACAAACTAGGGGAAACAGGGTGTTACACTGTCATTCATTGTTACCCTTGAACATGGAACCTATTTGTGTCATTGTCTTACAATTGATTTATAGCTTTCCTAAGAGCCCTACCATCATTATGAGTCATATACTCTTTTGGTTAGTTACTCTTCTAGTCACTATGGAGAGTCCTTCAATGCCTCATGCATTTTAGTATATCGTTGGTGCTAATGAGTCAGTGTTGCCAAGGCATTAATCTGTCGTGCTATATGTTCAAGGGAAGTGAAGTCCAAGTCAATTTTTTGGTAATCTCATTGACCTTTCATGTTGGCCATCCCTATGTTAGTTGTACTTGGTGATTCTATCTCTTCACAACATCTCTTAGTTATTGTTTCATGTCGATTAATGGGGGATACATTAAGGCCCTCCTTCACTGGATCTCTTCCTATTGACACAAACACATTATCTAGGAAAATAATCTAGAAACCAGCTAGTACCTTAGAACTTGCAGTCCTTAGTGGCAGGTTTCCTCACGATCGATAGTGGGTTTACCTCATTGAATCATGATCGATTGATTCTACAAGTGTTCGACATCATCCACTCTATTCACACTTTCTAGAATGTACTAGGTACCTTGGGGTACATTTTCATTATTGGTGAGTCCCCTTGCGTTTGTTAATGGTATTCCTCAATGATCGGTAATTAGATAGTTTCTACCATGCTCGAAATCATCTCATCCATTTACATGTCATAGAATCGTACCATCAATTGGGTTGGATTGAAGACCTTGGGCCTAGGGGGAATTTCACTCCTTTGGGTTGGATGGAAGACCTTGGGATACTCTAGCCACTATGCATCATGACCTCTGGAACTTGTGCCTGACCTGTTTTTCATCAAGTTCCAAGCTTTGAACATATCTCCAGAACCTCCTCCATCACTCTATAAAAAATGGCCAAATAAAGTGGTAGAGGAGCTCAATTATGGATAAACTTATGCTGCCAAAATAACTAGGGAGATATATATGCCATAGTCTTCATGGTTTAGAATAATATCACCACATTTGGAAGAAGGATAAGGAAGTTTCAAAGGGCTTGGAGCCAAAGGTATTAGAGTACATGCACATTTACCTTTTTACCTAGTACATCATTTTTCCTATATTCTATAGTCCATGTATGAGGGTGCACTTGATCTCACTTGGTCCAATATATTCTCCCTTGGATAAGAATATTCTTCTCCTAGACAAGAGTGCACCTCTTTTTGAGTCATGCTTCAATTGTACTTCAGTTACACTAATGGAGTCTAGTCTTGCATGCCTACCTTGGAATTATCACCAGGAGTGCATGTCTGCCTTGGAATCATCACCGGGAGTGTGCATGACATGTGCATGAGGCTAGGAGGGTGCATTAATTGTGCATGCATGAGTGTAATTCACTTCACTTGTGGATAACTAGTTAACTAAGACTAGGTGGCAGATTACTAGCTTTTTTAGTTAGTGCATGTCTTGGTGAGTTCTATAAGCTCAACTATGGTGCAGTATCCCACCATGTATAGTATATATCTCGTAAATTATTCACTCATTCATTGTGGAATAGATTTTCATTCATTCTCTCTTCATTTGTTTTGGTCTCAAGTTTGCAATTGTTGTTTCTTCTTTCCAACTAGATTATATGTGCAGTTTATTCAACAATTTCACATGGTATCAGAGCTCAGGAGCTTGTAAGGAGAAGAACATACTTTATTTTGTAGGTTACAAAGGATTGGAGAACACATAGAGAATGGATAAACCCCCATCACCGATCCTCATGCCATTCAATTATTTTGAATGGAAGCCTAAATTTCTTCTTCTCCTTAGAAGAAAAGGACTTTATTTGATTACAATGGGAACCAATGGGACTTTATTGAGAAAGCTAAGTTTTTTAACAAAATGTATGAATCAATGGGATTGTTATTGTTGTCAATATCTCCATAACTAAACTTCCATGTAGAATATTCTTCCACACCAAACGAAGTATGGAACACATTGGAGGGTCTATTCGGGAAACAAGATGAACTATGAAGACATCTGTTGGAGAATGAGTTTATCTCATTGATCCCAAGCCGTTGTGACACCATACAAGACTTCTTCCCAAAGTTTTAAACTTTGTTGTTTCAAGTCAAAGGATGCGAAATAGACAAGTCAAAGCAAGGGGATCAACTAATCCTCTCCATTCTTTTGAAGTTGGGTCCTAAGTACTTGGTCTTTGTTTCTACTTTTCATACTTCAAGGCTAACAATGGGAAAATATTGGAAAATGCCTCCTCTAGATGCATTCATTGAATGACTCATACAGGAGCACGATAACCTCACAAAAATGGGTTCTTTCAAGAATTCCAAATCCCATGCACTTGCAGTACATGAAAGAAGCAAGAAAACCAAAGAGGGAAAGAAGGAACCTGATCAAACGAAGGGAGAAAACCTCAAATCCACTAAGGAGTTTTCTAAAGTAGGAAAATCAATGAAGGATAAATCCAAATGCAACAATTACAATAGAAGATATCATCTAAAAATTTCAGGCATGAAGAAGACCATTGATCTAATGGTGCAAGTTCTTCAACCAAATGATCTTGAATATCGCATACCATAAAATTCCAAGAAAAATATTGGAGAAAATCCAACATAAGATTGAGGTAAGGGTCATGCTCTAATTGATATTTCTTCCTCACCCAATACTTGGATTTTAGATTTTAGGTACAGGTTATTGGATCCTTCCATAGATAGATTGTTCATTGAAAGAAGTGAGAATTTCGATGAAGGACCCATGCATGCATTCCAAGAGAAACATCCTGCAACTTCTCGACCTCTTCCTGAAGTCAATCTCAGAGAGGATTCTTTGTTCTACTTGGATTATATTTTAGATCAGATTTCAAAATCTGATCTAGAAGTTCATGAGCATGTTATTGTTGATCTGTATCTTGGACCACGGTGGGCACAACATACCCTACATGCCACTGGAGATATGGTGGGTGATCCTTCCTATCTAAGGTGGGCAAGATCATAGTTTGAGGGTGTTTCTCATGCCCTCACATCTACCAATCCATTATTACCTATTCATTTCTATATGTTTCTTGCATCTGATTCGGAATCCTATGCAGAGGTTGAAGGAAACCATTATTGGGAAGCTGCTATGATTGAGGAATACAATTCCCTCATTGAGAGCCACACATGGGATTTGGTTCCTCTTCCTTTCGATTAGAGCAAGTGGATGTATAGGACAAAGATGGAAGCAAATGAACTTGTAAGCAAGTACATGTCTCATATTGTAGTTAAATGATTCTTATAGGTGCATTCATTTCACCAAAACCTTACAAACATATACATATTTATCAAGACCTTCATCGAGCAGAAGTTTGTAGCTTTGTGATATCTCTTGGGAGTGAAGGACATAACTACATAACATCTGCCATAGTCAACATTGTTTTTTGAGGTGTGAGTTTATTCCCTCTTTACTTATCCTTCAGTTGCTTTCATTTCATATATGTATTGTAGATGGGTACCTAACATGGATTATTGTCGGGAACCATTCATTGCATACACCCTATTTGTGCTTCAGGGGGGGTATTAGAGTACATTCACATTTACCTAGTACACCATTTTTCCTATGTTCTATAGTCCATGTATAAGGGTGCACTTGATCTCACTTGGTCCAAGATATTCTCTCTTGGATCAAAATATTCTTCCACTAGACAAAGGTGCACCTCTTCTTGAGTCATGCTTTAGTTGTACTTCAATTACATTAGTGGATTCCATTCTTGCATTCCTACTTTAGAATCATCACCAGAAGTGAGCATTACATGTGCACGAGGTTATGAGTGTGCATTAATTTTATATGCATGAGTGCAATTCACTTCACTTGTGCATAACTAGTTAACCGATGATTGCATGGCTAGTTAGCTAAGACTACGTGTCAAATTACTAGTGTTTTTAGTTAGTGCATGTCCCAGTAAGATCTAGAAGATCAACTATGGCACATTATCTCACCATGTAGAGTATATCTCTCGTAAATTGTTCAATCCTTCATTGTGGAATATATTTTCATTCATTCTCTCTTCATTTCTTTTGGTCACAAGCTTGCAATTGTTGTTTCTTCTTTGTAACTAGATTCTTTGTGCATGTTATTCAACAATTACAATTTCACAATATGAGTGCTTCAATAGTCTCATGGTATATTCACTTGATGCACTTTTCCTTTTAATTTATATAGATCTATGGTTTTTTCCCTGCAATTTGTGTGACGTATGTTTGTTGCATATGTTTTGTTGGTAGATCTATGTTCTCTTGAGGAAGGTAGATTAGATCTGTTAATGTATGCTTTCCTCTTTATGCTTAAAATATTTTGAGAAGGGTTTGGTTGTTGTCTTGTGTGCGGGTGACATGTTGTAGGAGATAGGAGTCAGATCTTGGAGAGATGCATCACCGCAAGAAGCTATATGACAACCATCCATAAAAAGGTAAGTTCTTTCCTTCTTCCTTTTAGCATAAATAGAATGCATGTTCTTTAGATCTAGGGGAACCCACAACAATCTATCCACAATCTGTCATTGAACTTTGTTAGATTAGTGAGAGGTCTCACCTATCTGTTTCCCCTACCTTGGTAATTCAAATTTCTAATGACCCTACCTAGATAATTCAAACATCTAAAGAATGAATTGTTACTAAAAATATTTTTTTATTTGTTTAGAAGTTACCCTCGTGCATATTCCATAAAATCAAACTATTCAATTTGCATAGCCAAACAACGAAATAAACCATAGAATAAAGTACATGATAAGGAAACCCAATTCTTGTAGGTAGAGTATGTTTAGATCCATATTGTAACATTTCAAAACCTACCAAATATTTCTTAGTATGAAATAAAATAGTCCTATGTCTCCCAAGGTGATTTGAGCCATGTAGGTGAGCCTACATATACGAAAGATTATGGTCTCCAATATTTCATGAGAGGTGAGGAAACAAAAGATTATGGTCTCCAATATTTCATGATAGGCGAGGAAACAATACTAATATCACATTTGATAATTTACGACATATTATGTTTCTTTCAATATGTGCTCCTTCGATCATGTTTGTTTTTTTGCTAATTTACATCATATCATATTATGTTTGTTTCAATTTGTGCTCATCCAATCATGTTTGTTTCAAAAAGTGGTGGAGAAACATCGACGGCCCTGAGCAATCTAAAAAGTGGTGGAGAAACATCGGCTTCTATTGGTATAGTGTAGGTTCAAGGAAATATTTGAGGCATGGTCATGGGAACACTAAGATTGATATTCCCAAATATTATGACCAGTTGGAAAAGGTAGATAATGACTACATTTTCCATGCAAAGTGGACCTAAATGTACCGTACTTCAATGAAAGTTGAGGGGGTCCTCAAACTCGTGCTCTCAACAAACAACATATGTATGATGGAAACAAATGCAATGTGAGAGTATTTAAAATGTAAGAGGGAGAAAAAAAAAAAAAAGGTTAAATGGTCTAGTGAGGAAGTATAAAAGTAGCATGTTTCAGACTTCAATAGAGGCATCATGGTTTTTAAACAAGGTCAAAAGAGCTTGTTATCACACAAAATGACTCTTTATTTCATGAGGTTAATTAATGTTTATCCAATTCACATTTTGGAGTTCTTGTTTTGGCCAATGTTTCAATTGATGTTGTTTTAATGAAAACAATGTATTATAGTTGTGATTTGTTTATCAAGGTGCAAGTGTCATTTCATGTGAACAATGGTGATAAACTAGTTGATTGTTGGGTTTTTTTAACATTTAATTGATGATATTTAATAGTAGGGTAGTTTACTTTCAAGTTTTTATTATGTCTCCACTCAACAACATGTGTGTTGTATACTATTTGGACATGCTAGTTTTGAACCATGAATTGGTGAATAATTTTCAATCCTTTGTGCATTATCGTAGGATTGAAAAGAATTAAAACAATACTACTTTCTAGCACATTTGTTGGAAAAAAAATGGTAGCGATAGCATTAATTCTGTCGATTGTTATAATTGAAATAGAAAATTAAAATGTAAACAAGATATTTAAAATTCTAGCTATCACTCCATAAATTAAAAAAAAATAGAAATTAAAATTTAATTGATTGGTATAATTCAAACAAAAAATTTAAAATTCGAGAGCTTAACTATGACTAGTTAATAATATAATATAAAATAAAACAATTATAATTTTATTATAATTCATTTAAAACATAAAACCCATTAACCTCCTCTTGGGTTGTATGCCATGATGAGAGTTTGAAAGTGGTGGACTAGTTATATGATTGGCTAGAATGACCAATGCAACAAGGGTTGTTAGAATTATTGTAGTTGGTTCACAACTTTGTTCATTTTTTTATTAAAAAGGGGGAGCTCATCTGATTTATTGGTCTCAATCAAGATTTTTCTTAACCAACATGGAACCTCAATTGAGGGTTTTCCTCATCTATTAAAAACCCTTAGTCAAGGGATTATTTAAGTGCTCAATAGAGATCTTAATACCTTAATCAAGAGCTTAGAAAGTACCTCGATCAAGGGTTTGGAAAAATCATTTTTCCTCACCCTTCCTTGTCAAAAGGTGTTACCCAACTTCATGGATTGACCCTTGGTCCTTAGTTATACATAACACAATGTAGAGAACAACCATTGGACAAATGCCTAGTCTTTGGGTACATAAAACAATTTAAAATATAACATAAGAAAACTGCCAAATCCCACAATAAATAATAATAGAATTCCATGGTGGAGAGGGACTGAACAAATTGTTTTTATTTAATTGTGATATACAATTATTTTCAATATGTTGAACAACCATCTAAATTTTCTATGATTGCTCAAAATATTTTGGTGTAAACAACAAAGGATAAAATAATGACTAACTATAAAGATCCAACCAAGCACATATTATCTATCTACTACAACACCATTATAATAATACAATTTATAATGGAGAATAACTTTTGAAAATAACAATATTGTCATGGGTTGGGTGTTACTAATGGAAGAAAATTATTTGAATAAATTGTCAAAACTAATGTTAGATAATAGAACTTTTTCTTTTCAACCTTCCTCGAGAAGTGAGCCACTTCTCTCCATCCTTGAGAATGAGAAAACATATTTTTTTTGTTGACAAAAGAGTTCAATAGGGTGCACTTCCTTCCTTGAGAAGTAAGCCATATCCATCCCTAAGATTTTATTAATTTTTTTTTTTTTTTAAGTATCATGTCTCTGTGAAATATAGAAGGAGAGGAACCAATTATAAATAAGTCTAAGAAGCTATTTAAGAAAGAGAGATGCTTAGCAAAGAATCTACATGCATTATCTCAAATTTTCATTGATAACAAGTGTTAGCGTAATCTGGATGGAGAACATAAAATTTTGTTGATGAAGGAGTTAAAGAGGGATGCACTTCCTTCTTTGAGAAGTGAGGCATATCCATCTCTAAGATTTCGTTAATTCTTCCTTAAGTGTCATGTCTCTGCCAAATATAAAAGGAGAGTGCCCACTTCCAAAGAGGTCTAAGATGCTACTTAAGAAAGAGAGAATTATTAACAAACAATCTAGATGTGTTTCCTAAAAATTGCATTAATAACAAGTGTCAACATAATCTGAATGGAATAACAAATTCCTAAACACTTGGATGCCTATCCAATGCATTTACATGTAATTTATGAATCTCCAATCATTAAAAAATACATATCATTTATAGAAACCAAAATCCTATGTGAACACCATGCATTATGTTTATTCCCTGCTTTGATACATCTGAATTCAATGACAATAAGCATGTATGAAATGAATATAGAGTGATGAACTTTCTCACGGGTCTCTATATAAGATCCAAGATCCCCAAAGACTATCATGGATGACCTAGACCCATTCGGAGAAGAAGGCACATAGTAATTAGCTTTTGAAGAATCCCCTTACAATGATGTTACGATATGAAATGAGTTTTGAAGATAGTAATAACATCCAATGGTTAGCAAACTGAGTCAGACATAAATTCATAAATTTCTTCGATCCAAAGGATCACACAAACTAGAAATATAGTCCACTGGTTCCCTTGAATTACCTTACTCTCTTATTTGCTAATGCAGGTCTACTATTTTCCATATAATCCTAACATAAAATCTATGGTATCAAAATTGTTCATAGATTTTCACTATTACGTTTGAAACTTTATTTTACATTGTTTTTTCATTGAGAGAAATATAGATTTATTCATGTGATCATTTGTAAGGGTGATATTTGTCACATACCATAATTAGGGTTTTGAGTCTATCCCCTTTCCCATTATCCGCATCGAAGTCGAAAAACAGAAGCTAGTAGGCCTTGGATAACTTCTCTACTTATCATATTCTCTTGAGGGTGACTAGGAGGTTGTAGCTTTTATCCACACAAAAAATATGAAGTTACTACTAGTAGTGACTTAAACATAACCACAAGTAAAACATAACTAAAACATCTTGAGAATCATACTTATCTAACAATGACCCGTCCAATTGGCTAAAGAAGTAGTCTAAATTTTCTCCTATACTTTTCTCTAGGAAATGGGTGGAGAAGCAATGTCGAGATGTATCTCCGAGATTTGATTTCACATCCTTGAAAATTATGAACTACAAATTATCAATATCATGGTAATTCATATCCAAAGAGGCTTGCTATTGAAATGCATAGTTTCCTTTTGGCTGAGGCCTACCAATTTTATCTCAAATGCTAACCCTCTAATTCAAAGGTATGAAACATTTCCTTCATTTTTGTAAATTATGGTAAACCTCCCAATTTTTTCCATACACAATCTTACCATAATTTCAATTAACTGATATTCAGTTAACTTGTTCCATATCTCGCGTATCATTTACATCTGACTACTCTTTTCGATATTCTTAATACCCCAATAATCATGTAAATATTCAATATGGAGATATTGATATTACTGTTTGTGAATCGTTATGGTGTATCATTCTCTTTGCAAGATTGATCAAAAGCTCCCTTATAAACGTATTATGATGGCGTATTTTGCATGTGATGTTAAATACCAATTCATAAAGCGATGGAAAAACTATTCAAAATCCAATTTATTAAAATGAAATTCCCTCTACTTATATTTGCAACATCTAAGTGAAAATAGATAATAAAGTATTCAGCTATAAGCAAGCACAAGCACTTGTTAGATATAGGGGTTCAATGAATTAAATTCATTAAATGAAAAATGGTTTCTTCCCATTTAAATGAAATATTTATTTATAGGTTTTTAATTTAATAATTACCTTACAACTCAAAAAGAATTGTCAAATCGATGTTTTATAATAATAATAAAATAGTTATTTATATTTAAAAAATCATATAATATTAAAAACATTGGTTAATTTAGAAATTTTTTTAAGTCAAGAAAGCTTGAACACAAGTAGAAAGTTATATTCCATGCGTGGCAAAGGACTCTCGAACTATGTCGAGTGGCAACCATGCGCTACATACATTATTACTGTTCACCATAAATTATCCACTGCATGATAATAATGCATCATAAATATCCAGTTCATCATAATAATACTTTTTAACTACAGTTTATGAGTGTAGGTTAGTTGGCTATAGAGTACTGCAAGTTTTTTGAGTGTAGAAGTAGTGTAAGTTTCTGAGTGTAGGTTAGTTGGTTATAGAGTACTGTAGGTTAGTTGGTGATAGAGTACATTGTTAAGGTATTTTTTGCAATGTTGTTGGTTTTAGTTTGAAATTTTTTTTTCATAAATTACACAGTTTTCAAGTTTTCAATTACATCATTTTCATTGTCATTCATTATATTTCATTTTCATTGTCATTCATTATATTTGATAAATACATTTTTATGCAATTTTACTGATTCAAACCTCATCTAACCCATATTGTAATTGAGAGTGCTCAGTGCACCACCCCAGTTGGGTGCCTATTCTATTAGCAATTTTTTTTTCATAAACTACACAGTTTTCAGTTACATCATTTTCATTGTCATTCATTATACCTATTGAAAATTTCCAGATTAAAAAATCTTTTAATTGAAAATATTCTTTTAATCTTGAGACATGTCATTCTATGTACATTAATCATTAGAGCCTTGATTAACACAGATTATACATTAACATAATTAACCTGCTTGGAGGATATAAGCTATAGCTAACAGCGAGATGACAAATAATTTTTCATAGATTACAAAGTTTTCTGTTACAACATTTTCATTTTCATTTTCATTCATTATACTTGATTTTCACTGTAGGGACTGTCAGAGACCGATAATTGTAGCAATGTAGTAACTTGTATGGTCATATTTATGGGGAGTGGGCTAACTCGGGAGCAATCTTTTTTTTCTGGCAGATTTTCCGGTTGCTGCTTTTAAATTTTTGACCAATCCAAAATTATGATCGATTTTCTGAGCATCTGGGTTGGTGGTTTAAAATGGGACAAAACCCTGAAATAAAGTTCTGAAATGCATGAAACTTTGATCCATACTAAACTCAGACCACTCCTGAAAATTTGACCAAATTTAGGTC
>ML788988.1:181645-198031 GCA_009831015.1 Picea engelmannii
TAGGTGAGCCTACATATACAAAAGATTATGGTCTCCAATATTTCATGAGAGGCGAGGAAACAAAAGATTATGGTCTCCAATATTTCATGATAGGCGAGGAAACAATACTAATATCGCATTTGATAATTTACATCATATTATGTTTCTTTCAATATGTGCTCCTTCGATCATGTTTGTTTTTTTGGCTAATTTACATCATATCATATTCTGTTTGTTTCAATTTGTGCTCATCCAATCATGTTTGTTTCAAAAAGTGGCGGAGAAACATCGACGGCCCTGAAACATCGACTTCTATTGGTATAGTGTAGGTTCAAGGAAATATCTGAGGCATGGTCATGGGAACACTAAGGTTGATATTCCCAAATATTATGACCAGTTGGAAAAGGTAGATAATGACTACATTTTCCATGCAAAGTGGACCTAAATGTACCATACTTCAATGAAAGTTGAGGGGTCCTCAAACTCGTCCCTCTCAACAAACAACATATGTATGATGGAAACAAATGTAGTATGAGAGTGTATAAAATGCAAGAGGAAAAAAAAAAGGGTTAAATGTTCTAATGAGGAAGTATATAAGTAGCATGTTCTAGACTTCAATAGAGGTACTATGGTTTTTAAACAAGGTCAAAAGAGCTTGTTATCACACAAAATGACTCTTTATTTCATAAGGTTAGAAATTTTTCATAGAGACTAGATGAGTGCATCTTGGTTTGTGTCATTGCAAAGCATAACATGTAATTTGAAAAGTCATAACTACTTCTATGTTAATCAATGTTTATCCAATTCACATTTTGGAGTTCTTGTTTTGGCCAATGTTTCAATTAATGTTGTTTCAATGGAAACAATGTATTATAGTTGTGATTTGTTTACCAAGGTGCAAGTGTCATTTCATCTGAACAATGGTGATAAACTAGTCGATTGTTGGGTTTTCTTAACATTTAATTGATGATATTTAATAGTAAGGTAGTTTTCTTTCAATTTTTCATTATGTCTCCACTCAACAACATGTGTGTTGTATACTATTTGGCCATGCTAGTTTTGAACCATGGATTGGTCAATAATTTTCAATCCTTTGTGCATTACCATAGGATTGAAAAGAACTACAAAAATACTACTTGCTAGCACATTTGTTGGAAAAAAAATGGTAGTGATAGCATTAATTATGTTGGTTGTTATAATTGAAATAGAAAATTAAAATCTAAACAAAATATTTTAAATTCTCGCTATCTAAAAAAAATTAAAAATTAAAAATCAAAATTTAATCGATTGATATAATTCAATTAAAAAATTTAAAATTTGAGAGCTTAACTATGGCCAGTTAATAATACAAAATAAAAAAGCAATTATAATTTAATTATAATTCACTTAAAACATAAAATCCATTAACCTCTTGGGTTGTATGCCATGATGAAAACTAATGTTAAATAATAGAACTTTTCTTTTCAACCTTCCTCGAGAAGTGAGCCACTTCTCTCCATCCTTGAGAATGAGAAAACATAATTTTTTTTTGTTGACAAAAGAGTTCAATATGGTGCACTTCCTTCCTTGAGAAGCGAGCCATATCCATCCCTAAGATTTTATTAAAAAAAATTTGAAGTATCATGTCTCCGTCAAATATAGAAGGAGAGGAACCACTTCTAAAGAAGTCTAAGATGCTACTTAAGAAAGAGAGATGGAAAATAATCTAGATGCATTATCTCAAATTTTCATTGATAACAAGTGTTAGCGTAATATGGATGGAAAACATAAATTTTTGTTGATGAAGGAGTTCAAGAGGGATGCACTTCCTTGTTTGAGAAGTGAGTCATATCCATCTCTGAGATTTTGTTATATCTTCCTTAAGGGTCATGTCTCTGCCAAATATAAAAGGAGAGTGCCCACATTCAAAGAGGTCTAAGATGCTACTTAAGAAAGAGAGAATTCTTAACAAACAATCTAGATGTCTTTCCTAACATTTGCATTAATAACAAATGTCAACATAATCTGAATGGAATAACAAATTCCTAAACACTTGGATGCCTATCCAATGCATTTACATGTAATTTATGAATCTCCAATCATTAAAAAACACATATCATTTATAGAAACCAAACTCTTATGTGAACACCATGCATTATGTCTATTCCCTACTTCGATACATCTGAATTCAATGGCAATAAGCGTGTATGAAATGAATATAGAGTGTTGAAACTTACTCACAAGTCTCTATATAAGATCCAAGATCCCCAAAGACTATCATGGATCCAACTACCGTGGGGATAAATAAGGTACATATGGGAGAGACCTAGATCCATTAGGAGAAGAAGGCACATAGTCATTAGCTTTTGAAGAATCCCCTTACAATGATGTTAGGATATTAAATGAGTTTTGAAGATAGTAACAACATCCAATGGTTAGCAAACTGAGTCGGACATAAATTCATAAATATATTTGATCCAAAGGATCACACAAACTTGAAATCTAGTCCATTGGTTCCCTTGAATGACCCTACTCTCTTATTTTCTAATGCAGGTCTATTATTTTCCATATAATCCTAACATAAAATCTATGGTATCAAAATTGTTCATAGATTTTCGCTATTACATTTGAAACTTTAATTTACATTGTTTTTTCATTGAGAAAAATATAGATTTATTCATGCGATCATTTGTAACGGTGATATTTGTCACATACCATAATTAGAGGTTTTGAGTCTATCCCCTTTCCCATTATCTGTGTCGAAGTCGAAACAAAGAAGCTAATAGGCCTTGGATAACTTCTCTACGTATCATATTCTCTTGAGAGTGACTAGAAGGTCATAACTTTTATCAACACAAAAAAAATGAAATTGCTACTAGTGACTTGAACAAAACCACAAGTAAAACATAACTAAAACATCTTGAGAATCATACTTATGTCACAATGACCCGTCCAATTGGCTAAAAAAAATAGTCTAGATTTTCTCCTATACTTTTCTCTAGATTTTAATTAATTGATATTACGTTAACGTCTTCCATATCTCTCCTATTATTTCCATCTGACTACTCTTTTCGACATTGTTAATACCCCAAATAATCATGCAAATATTAAATATGAAGATATTGATTTTACGATCTCTGAATCATTATGGTGTATCATTCTCTTTGCAAGATTGATGAAAAGCTCCTTTACAAAACATATTATGATGATGTCTTTAGCATTTGATATTAAATACCAATTCATAAAGTGATGGAAAAACTATTCAAAATCCAATTTATTAAAGTGAAATTCCCTCTACTTATATTTGCAACATCTAAGTGAAAATAGATAATAATGTATCTAGCTATAAGCAAGCACAAGCACTTGTTAGATATAGTGTTTCAATGAATTAAATTCATTAAATGAAAAATGTTTTTTTCCAATGAAAGTATTTATTTATAGTTTTCTAATTTAATAATTACCTTACAACTCAAAAGGAATTGTCAAATCGATGTTTTATAACAATAATAATGAAATAGTTATTTATATTTAAAAAATCATATAATATTAAAAACATCGGTTAAATTAGAATTTTTTTAAGTCAAGGAAGTTTGAACACAAGTAGAAAGTTATATTCCGTGCGTGGCAAAGGACTCTCGAACTATATCGAGTGGCAACCATGCGCTGCATAACTTATTACTGTTCACCATAAATTATCCACTGCATGATATACTAATATCTAGTTCATTATAATAATACTTTTTATTTTTAACTGAGTGTAGGTTAGTTGGTGATAGAATACTGCAAGTTTTTGAGTGTGGGAGTACTGCAGGTTTCTGAGTGTAGGTTAGTTGGTGATAGAGTATATTGTTCAAGCACTCCTTTCACTGTTATTGGTTCAAATTTGCAATTTTTTTTTCTTAAACTACACAGTTTTCAGTTATATTATTTTCATTGTCATTCATTATATTTGATAAATAATTTTTCATGTAATTTTACTGATTCAAACCTCATTTAACCCATACTGTAATTACTGATTCAAACCTCATCTAACCCATACTGTAATTGAGAGTGCTCAGTGGCCCATGCTGTAATTGTGAGTGCTCAATGCACCACCTCAGTTGGGTGCCTATTTTATTAGCAATTTTTTTTTTCATAAACTACACAGTTTTCAGTTACATCATTCTCATTGTCATTCATTATACCTATTGAAAATTCCCAGATTAATAAATCTTTTAATTGAAAATATTCTTTTATTCTGTACATTAATCATTAGAACACTGATTATACATTAACCTAATTAACCTGCTTGTTACTATATAAGCTATAGCTAACAACAAGATGGCATAAATAATTTTTCATAGACTACAAAGTTTTTTGTTATAGCATTTTCATTGTCATTCATTATACTTGATCTTCCCTCCCCAGTTACTTTTCTGGCAGGTTTTCCCGCCACCCACTTCTAAATTTTCGACCAATCCAGAACTCTGATCAATTTTCTGAGCATCTAGATTGGTTTAAAATAGAACAAAACTCTTAAAGTGAAGTTCTGAATACATGAAACTTTAATCTATACAAAACTCAAACCACCCCTGAAAATTTGATGGATTCCAATCTATACAAAACTCAAACCACCCCTGAAAATTTAATGAGATTCAAATCCGTTTTTTCACCTAAAAAAAATAAAGCTAAAAACAAAAGATTGCTCCCATACTCCATATTTATGGTCCTACGTGAATCATGTCATCTCGAAGAAATCAAGTAGAGGATCATAGACATATGATAAATACCTTAACTTCATACCGTTCAATGATATCGTTTCACTATATCTAAATCTTATATTCAGTCCAATTAGCTCTACAATGGATTATTCCTCTGATTAACTAAAGATCACGTGTAATGTAAATGGGACTGCACTTCCACTGGCATTGCCATGTACATAAATCAATGGAAGCATGATGCAAACTACATATAAAATAGGCCACTTCAAATTGGATCAGTTGAAACATGATGTAAACTGTTCTCTATCACATACAGAGTCCTTAGACTCCATTGCATGTAGCATAGGACTATGATGCATATGTCATGGGTGTCGGAGAAGTCTGGCCAAGTCGATGGAATGCCAATCGGTGGCAACGGGCCTAGTCAACCCACACCAACACGAAGTTCCTACTCTGAATTTGTTTACAGCTGCCAGCGTCAGACGTACAGGGAGGGGGCGGAAGGATTATCAGCTTATCCCATATCCCACGCTGGGATGCTGTCAGGATGAATTAGCCTTTTAGAGGGTGAGCAATATCTAGTCTTTCCTGCTCTGAATTTGTTTACAGCTGCCAGCGTCAGACGTACAGGGAGGGGGCGGAAGGATTATCAACTTATCCCATATCCCACGCTGGGATGCTGTCAGGATGAATTAGCCTTTTAAAGGATGCTTTTAAAGGGTGAGTAATATCTAGTCTTTTAGTCTGTTAAGCAGTATTGAATATTTTGGTATGTGAAATATAAATAGTTTAAATTCTACTTATAGTAATATTTAATGTTACTTAGTATTGAATGTTGTAGTAAATGAAATATAAACTGTTGGATATGACGACAATTCAGATTGATCCCTTATAATTTACTTGTCATAACATTCAATACTGCTTAACAGATTGAATATTAAAAATCCACTACCAAAAAAATTAACTGAAAACCAAAATCGTTGGTCCTTGAACCCACCTCTATAATTCACTCATAACATTCAATACTGCTTAACAGATTGAATATTGAAAATCCACTACCAAAAAAGTTAACTGAAAACCAAAATCGTTGATCCTTTAACCCACCTCTTTTATTCATACTAAACTTTTCTTTTTTAAGTAGAAAGAGATACATGAATCCAGCCTTTAACTTTAGTCTACTTTTGGATACTTTTTAAGGAACGATGCTCTGATGACAACATTAATAGTGGATTGGAATGTATTTATGCAGAGCTTCCCAATGAGGGAGGAGTAGCTGAAAGTGTGTTTCATACTGAAGTTTTCTGCAAACAGAAACAGACATAGACAGGATACCAGCCTTTACCGTACGTAAAGGCTGGTATCCTGTCTACTTCTGGTCTAGGCTGGTATCTACTTCTGAAACTTGATTAGGAATTATGGTCTGATGCTAGCATTAACAGTGACTGGATAATGTATTTAAGGAGAGGTTCGCAATGGAGGGAGTAGCTGAAAGCGTGAGGAAAGGATTGATGTCGTGGATGGCCATAAACTCGCCATACCTTATGCGATGGAGGAGTCTGTATGTGACAGACGACAGACATGCCTTACAGGCGAGTCTGGTGGACATGGGCTGTTTAATCCGCCCTGCATCGCAAACATCCAAAACCTGTTCTCTGTCACATACAGAGTCCTTAGACTCCATGTCCATTTCCCTATGCTCCATAGCAGTAGCAATTATCAATTACAACAACTCTACTTGAAAGTAATGATAAGTCTCGTGAAGATGTGATTTCTTGTCATTGAGGTTGACAAAGGTCAAGGGTCCTTTGGAATTCTATAGTTCATGTTCAGAAGACTCTAATGAATTTCATTGGATATGATATCTTTTCTATGATACTTTACAAGCAAATAGTTTGCATATCAATGTGTTTTGCATTGCTCATTATGCTTGTTACTGCATTATAAGGTTCATGTACACTTCAATTTCATCTATATCATAGTTGAAAATATTTGGTTTGATGTGTAACACACTTTTTTAGATTTGGGTGTGCCATATATATATATATATATATATATATATATATATATATATATATATATATATATATATATATATAAGATAGAAAATAATGTTTGGTTCAATGTGATTTGTTGTTGAGGAAAAAAGTTTGTTAAGATGTGATCTATCATAAGAAGGAGATGTAATATATCTGCAATTATTTTTTTTTTCATATTTTAATATTTTGCTATTTGTAGATAAAGCTTGAATTATCATTTTTACCATTTTTTTGGCTTGGATTACATTTATTCAACAAATGTTTAGCAAACAAACTAAATTGAATATTACCTCATCAATATTTCATGTGTTTTAGTAAGCTTTCAAATTCTGAGTTTTACATTGTTCCAATTTCTAATGGAATTTTAAAATATAACATATTGTTCCAATCTTTAACAGAATTTTAAAATATAACATTTTCACCTCTCCACTTTATAACAACATACTTTCTACAATTTCGGGTTACAATAAATGGAAGATACAAGAGAATAAAGTAATGAGAAATTTCAAGATTATATTGGTTCTAACTTGAAAATGCCTTAAATATCTAAACTTTGCCTATACTATGTTCAGTACATAACACACCTTAAAAAAAACATTTTTTGGGTGTCGCTTTTTCTTGAAGTTTGAAAAGTTATTTTTTGCATCTTGGTTTTAGTGATTTCTTGCATAGCATTTAGTTTTGATATTATCTTTTTCCTTTGAGAAAAAACAAGTTTTTCCCCTTTAGAAAATATTCTTTAAACTTGTTCAAATTTTGTTTTTCCACGTATTTCAATAATTTTGTTTTGTGTGATACAGTTGATGGTTTTTTGTATCGCAATGATTTTCACTTTTGAGTGATACATCACATGGAGAACATTTTTTAACGATGTGAAATATCACAGGAAAAAGAATATTGTCGCATTGCAATGTTTTGCGCGAGATATTTTTCATGATGCAATGTATCATGCTAAAAACATCTTTGTCGTGATGAAAATTATCACACCTCATATAGATTTTTGTTATAGCATGTTGCATCCTCAAAAGTATTCTCTTATGTGACATGATGCATCGCTCCAAATTTGTCTTTCCCGCAACAAAAGAAGATCAAGAAAAAAAATTCCAAATTTTTTCGAGAAAAACTCTTGTCTCGCATTGCCCAAAAGTTTTACTTGTGTGACATATTGCACTTAAAGATGTTCTCCTATGAAATAACACATATCCAAAAATACTGTTGTTGCAATTGTTGGTTTTGTGTATTGCAATGTTTTTTTTTTCTTTTTTGTGATACATCGCATGGAGAATATTTTTTATCACAATGCAACATATCACAAGAAAAATAATTTTGTCACGATACAATGTTTCAAATGAAAGAGATTTATATCATGATGTGGTGTATCACTCTAAGAAGATATTTGGTGTGATGCATCATATCACACCTCATTTGTTTTTTCTCGCAAGATTTTGCATCCTCACAAAATTTTCTCTCATGCGACATAATGCATTGCTACAAAATTTTCTTTCTCGTGACAAAGGAACATTTAGAACATTTGTCCTAATTTTTCCAGAAAAATCCTATTTTTCATCAACCGAAAGTTTTATATCATGCAATATATCACACTTTAGGATGTTTTTTCTTGCAAAACAACACATCTCTTAAAATATTATTGTCTCACAACACAAAAGTTTCATCCCTTGCGAAATGTCCTAGCTCTTCAAAAATTATTTCCCCATGACATATCACATCACACAAAAGATAATATTCATGCAATATCAAATTTTCCTCCTACACAGTGTTTCACACCCAATTTTTTTTTACTTGTGACAAAGGGTGTATTTTTAGGATTGGAGAATGATGTGATACAAGGTGTACCACCAAGATTTGGAGAAGGATGTGACAAAAAATGTATCACCATGATTTAATGAATGATGCGATAAACAAGGCTCCAAATAAATATCACACCTAAAATTGTTTAAAGTTGGATTCCATGTTAGACAATGTTTAAGAATGATAGACTATGGTAGACCCTCTTCAACCATGGTTTTTATGTTTCAAAATGTTCGACGATGGGTAAAGATTGTTCGACCATCATTGATTATTTGTTTACCATTTTTAACCATGGTTGGCCATGTTTGACTATGGTTAACTATGGTTGACAATGTTTAACTATGGTTGACTATGGGTGATCATGTTTTCATATGGTTCACCATGCTTGACTATGGATGATCATCTTTGACCATGTTCGATTATGTTTGACTATGAAACACCATGTTTGATGATGGTTAATGAAAGTATAAGGATGCTTTATTATGCTGGACAAATGAGTGTATGAGCATTGAACATATTGCATCTCCTCAAACTTTCTATCTTTGCAACACATTGCACTATACCAAAGTTTTGTTTCATGTGATACATAAAGGACAAAATTTTTCTTTGGCTGCAACATAGTGTGTATGGGCCCAATATTAGTTGCACGAGGTTCCAAGCATCTTGAAGGACTCTTTAATTCAAGTGAAAGATTTATCTATATTGTTGCAAACAATGTATCTCTTCTCACTCTATTTCCTACAAAGTGGTGTAGTGCTCCTCTTTGTTTAGCATTTAGATTCAACTTAATGGTGAAATCAAGAAGTTGAAGAAAATGCAAGGATCGTGTAGAGTGAATAGTTTAACCTCGTTAGTGCTACTTTATAGTGCACAACCCAAGAATTTAGAGAAGATGTTTTCAATATGCATTTAAAACATTGTGTGTTGCAACAAAACAAATTTTAGTGTGAGATGTCACGATGGTGAAACTTTAAGCGATGCAAATAAAAAACACTTCCTATTGCACAAAAATAAATTGTTGATTCATGTGACACCGTGCAATGAAGAAAACATTCCAATGATGTGATGAAAAAAAAAATCTTAGAAAATAAAAATAATAATTTACTAGGGTGCGAACCCTATTTCATTTTTTTCTAGGTGGTTGAGCTACAAGTATGAAAGGGCGTGACCTTTAAATTTTTGTTTTGTCTCAAGAAGGATTCAAATGGCATGGTCGTGGGGGGTGTTCTAAGGTTTGAGGCCATGGGTCCATGGCTAGCCGCCCAAAGGCACAACCATGGCTTCCATGGCCAACCACTTGGGGCTTGGTTAAGGCCTCCATGGCCTAGGACTCTAATGTGATACACGGCTATGGTGCTATGTTCCCTCCCATGACTTGAAAGTAAAAAAAAAAAATCATATTAGTTTTTGTTTATTAATTAATTTTGTGTTTTTTCTTTTCTTTTGTTTTATATATATATATATATATATATATATATTAGTTTTTCTTCATATAAGATATGATCAATAATTTATTACAATGATGAGTGTTTCATATATAGGGAACATATGTTGACCATCCATGAAAGGATGCGTCCCTTGAATAATCAATAATTATTTATTATTATCATTTACTTATTATATATGATATTTACTAATCAATAATTATATTATTAATTATTATTCTAAGAGAATTTCTTCCCAATGTTGTCCAAACATCAACACTCCCTCTCAACGAGGGAAAAATTATGCATCATGCCAAGCTTGTTTTTGAAGTATACAAACTTCACCCTAGACTCATGATACTTGTCTGTCATTCTTGGGAGATGTCTCTCTCCCACTTGAACTGAGGAGAAACTCCTTCTGCGGTTCTCCCTCTGAGCCAATTAACTCTCTCTAAGATCAGGCTCACTATGGGTCCACATGTAATAGCATATAGCATATTGAGTCTTTATTATTCCTTGTCAAATCACCATGACTAGGACAAATACCATACCAGGACCTTTCACCAGTACACACCTGTGAGTGAATTTCAACCTGATGCTAACTGACACGTGGAAAACACTTCAACCACCTTGAGTCCATATTATTCCTTGTAATGATCAATGAAGGACTAAGCCTGGGCCCATTTACCACAAGTGCACCTTTATGATAAATGTATCCTATCTCCCTTGGTCTGTAGCCCAGTCTAGGAGAAGTTCCGCCCGATGCTAAAACATCAACACTCCCTCTTATCTAGGGAGGTATCTTTCCATAGTAGTACAAAACTATTGTCCAAATACATACAGTCTCCGCTAGTGGTACACAAAAACCATAGTATAAAAAGGTTTGTCACACATGGCACTTCCATGTGGACTTCTAGAGGCTACTCCCTCTAGGAACACTTAGGGTCAACTCCCCATAGTGTGTGATGTCAAGGGTCAACTCCCTTGACATGTCCTCATGTGCTCTCCACATGGGACGTTGGGCTATGAGCCCAAATGCACTTATCCCTTCTCAAATAAGTGTCCCACTTATCCCTTCTCGAATAAGTGTCCTCACAGATCAACTCAACTCAATTCACAAAGGAGTACGATCTGGAGAATGTTTGTCACACATGACACTCCCATGTGGAATTTTAGAGGCTGCACCCTCTAGAAACACTAGGGTCAACTTCCATAGTGTGTGACATCAAGGGTCAACTCCCTTGACATTTCCTCATGTTCTCGCCATGTGGGACGTGTCCTCATGTGCTCTCCACAAGGGACATTGGGTTATAAGTCCAAACACACTTATCCCTTCTCGGATATGTGTCATCATAGATCAACTTAACTCAGTCACAGAGGAGTATGATATGGAGAATGTCTCAGGAAGATGCAAATATCAACACTCCCTCTCAGCGAGGGAGGCATTCTCTGCCATGCTAAGTCTATCACGAAAGCACTTGAACTTCGTCCTGGTTTGGTAAGAACATCAACAACCTGCTCATTTGTAGGAAGGTACTGCACCAATACTTCTTTCCCTACACCATGTCTAAGATGTAATGGTGCTTGATATCAACATGGTTCAATTTGTCATGAAACACTGGATTATTTGAGATCTTCACACAACTTTGGTTACCATAATGAATAATGGTGGAATCCAGCACATGTTCGGATAAATATGCAAGGATCTTGCGGAGCCACACTGCTTCATGGATTGACATACTTAATGCAATGTAATTTGCTTCTGCTGTGCTCAAAGCCACAAAAGTTTGTTTCCTACTACACTAGAAAACCATGGAAGATCCCAAAGTGAAGCAATACCAGAATGTGCTCTTTTTGTCCTCCCTGCCCAATCAGGGTAAATATATTCCTGCCATGTCATATCAATACTGTAAGTATATCTCAAACCATGTACAACTGTGCCTCGCAAGTATCTCAATACATACTTTGCAACAATACAGTGTGTCTATCTTGGTTGACTTATAAACTCGCTAAGTGCACTCACTGCATAGAAAATATTTGGTCTGGTGTTAACCAGATACATCAATTATCTAATCAGTTGTCTGTATAGAGTCGAATCAATTTCGTCAGAATTGGAAGAAGACACACTTAGTTTCTTCGGATTCGTCACCATTGGTGTAGCCATGGGCTTCAAGTTTAGCATCCCAAACTTCTTCAATATCTCAAATATGTACTTCCCATAACTCAGGAATATCTCATCAGTTCTCTGCCACACCTCTAGTCCCAAGAAGTAGTGCATCATACCAAGGTCCTTCATCTCAAACTTAGAGGCCAATGCATACTTGTATTCAACAATAAGGATCTATGTATCGTTGAGGAATAAATCATCAACGTAGAGGACCAAAATCAAGGACTCACCATTAACAATATTGTAGTACAGGCTGGGATCAACAACACTTTTGTTGAAGCCCAAAAATCATCAGGTGTCCATCAATCCTCGCATACCAAGATCAAGGTGGTTTCTTGAGTCCATACATGGCCTTCTTCAACCTACACACATGAGACTCCTTATGTATCACGAAACCATATGGATTCTCGATGTATACTTCTTCTTCAATCTCTCCATTAAGAAAGGTTGTCTTTACATCCATCTGATGTACTCTCCAACCCATGGATAGTGCAGGGGAAATAATCATCCAGATAGAATTGTATCGAGCAACAAGAGAAAATGTCTCCTCATAATCTATTCCATCCACCTCGGAGAATCCTCTAGCAACAAATATCATTTTGTGCCTCTCTATGCTCTCGTCAACTATGTGTTTGATCTTGTAGATCCATTTGGAAGTCACTGCAATCTTCCCTTCAGGTCTCAGAACAATATCCGACACATCATTCTTCATGATGGACTAATACTCCTTCATCATGGCATCTCTCCATACTTGATGACTAGTTTCCTCCTCATAATAGGAAGGTTTAGAATCAATGATGTGGCTCATAGTTGTGTCATGGAATGAATATCTATGAGGTATATTTCTCTCTCAAAAGGTACCATCTCTTCCTGTCTCTCACTCAATCTGTCTCTAACCAGGGATGTAGATATGATATTCCTTCAAAGACTCATTGTACCCCAGAAATGTACCCTTTCTACCTAAAGGGTCTAGCTTGGTCCTTTTCTCCTGGGGTACATGAATGTATACTGAATAGCCAAATATCCTGAAGTGTCCAACCTCAGGCTTCTCTCCAGTGAAGGCCTCCTCGGGAGTCATGTTCCTTAAGGACTTATGTTCTGAACATACACTACAGTCATGGATGCCTCTGCCCATAGAAACATAAGTAAATGTTGATCATGAATGATCGCCTTGACTGTCTCAACAATAGATATGTTCTTCCTCTCTACGACCCCATTCTGCTGAGGGTTGTGCGGAACATTGTACTCCCTCTTGATCCCTGCCTCAAACATCTCTAGGACACATTGAGGTTCCCTCATGGAACCAATGTCCCCCAAGACATATCGAGGTTTCCTCGTGAAACCAATGTCTTGGCTCCTTCATCTAGTAATCCACTGACTACTATGCAATAAACTAGTAGCATACTACTACTACCATGCCATCGATAGCTCAAATCACCCACCACATTCTTTATGACTATGTTGCTATCAACTAGTGGCACACAATTACTGCAATGTCCTTCAATAGTACACAATTGTTTCCATGGCATAGTAGTACAAAACTATTGTCCAATGGTACACAACCACTGTCATAGTCTCATGACTACGTAGCAATCCACTAGTAGCACATAGCTACTAGCATGTTGTCCAGTGGTACACAACCACTTCCATAGTCTCCATTACCATGTTGTGATGTTTCTCCTCTCCTAGTAGTCTTATTCACACCTAGCCACCTCGCATGGCGTAGGCAAGACTACGACCATAGCCTCATTCACACCTAGCCACCTCACAAGGCATAGGAAAGGCTAAGATGCAAGTCTTATTCACACCTAGCCACCTCACATGGCTTAGGAAATACTTGTACCCAACCGAGCATTACTCCCTCAATCACCTCACATGACTAATTAGGTAAACCCTTGTCCAGAGGGGTTAGTTGGCTAGAGGAGATAAAACACCACACCTCCCTCTTAAAGAGGGTGGAAATTATTTAATACATAGAGGGAGTTCTTGATGCAATGACGGAAGGAAATATTGATGCTGTAGCATTTTCGCTGCTTTCACAGGGCCACATAATACCCTTTATGCAACTGTGCGAGCTTCTCTCCTCTAGAAATATCAATGTTGTCTTCATCACGACTCTTCTCAATGTCGAGCTTCTTCGCAGCGAGCAAGCAGATGGTTCGCACATTAGGCTACTAAAGATCTCAATGTTTGTCGTCCCAGGGATGCCTGAGCGCATGGAAAACACCCAACGCGTCCCCGAGCGCCTTTAAGAGTTGTTATTTCGGGCCATGGAGGAGACACAACCTTGTTTGAGAGAAATACTCATTCGCCTTCGACCCAACTCTATCATTGTCGATTTATGGCCCTTCTTTCTCCCAGATCTTACCACCGAATTAAACATATATACGATATTCTTCCCCTTAATAGAAGCTTTTAGCCAGTGCCTCATGTACTCCATTTTCATCAGCCTGTCCTTCTTACATCATGATGGTGATCTTCCTCCATTGGTAAATCTGCCAGGCCTCCTGGAGGCAATCTCCATGCATGACTGTGATTTTCTCCCTCTTTTCCGTGAAGCCATCAAGGGTGACCCAGATTCTGTTAAGGATATATACACCAATGGTGTTTGACACTTTGATCAGTGCAACCTAGTGGTGGTTAACAAGTTCTGCGAAATGGAATCGGAGATGGTGGATCACCTTAGAAGCGTCAATGGGAGTGCAAAGAATCCCAATTCTAGTTTGTCATATTCAAAGTGCTTGAAATGGCTAAATTCTCGGGAGTCTGAATCAGTAATATATATCTTACATCCAATGGCAGAGGTGTTCGCCAGTTCAAGACAAATCTCATTAATGGGTCCTTTATAGCTCCAATAACACCTAAGCTAAGTTAGGATTCCATTTATTTTTCATTTACCTCGGCCCTCCTATGAGGGAGGCAAGCCCAGTCCTGCTCCAATACCATGTTGTTTTTCTTCATATAAGATATGATCGATATTTTATGACAATGATGAGTGTTCCATATATAGGGAACACATCATGACCATCCATGAAAGGATGCGTCCCTTGAATAATCAATAACTATTTATTATTATCATTTACTTATTATATATGATATTTAATAATCAATATTTATATTATTAATTATTATTCTAAGAGAATGTCTTCCCAATGTTGTCCAAACATCAACATATATATATATATATATATATATATATATATATATATATATATATATATATATATATATATATATATATATATGGTTCATGGATAGCCGTCCAAAGGCACGACCATGGCTTTCATGGACAACCCCTTGGGGCCTGGTCACGACCTCCATGGCCCATGACTCTAATGGGATACATGGCTATGATGCTATGTTCCCTCCCATGACTCTCCCATGACTCAAAAGCCAAAAAAAAATCATATTAGTTTTTTTTTATTAATTAATTTTGTGCTTTTTGTTACAGAGATATAATATTCCCTTTGTTTTTTAAAATATCTCACATATTTTTTGTGAAACACTAATTTTTTTTTGATAATATATACATCTATAACTTTTCACTAAGCTCGTGATATTTTGTGTCTTGATCATTTTTTCAATAGGAAGAAATTGTGTACCTTTCAGGGGAATTTGTTGTGAAGGAAATTGGGCATGGGCGTAAAAATTGTAATAAGTTGCTTCCATTGAAGCTCATTGTCCCTTGACAAAGGCACGGACTCTGAAGGATTAATATATAAGGGAGATTATCTTCATGGATTTGTGGCCAAAATTTGGTTCTTTGGGAATGTGCAACCACATGCAACGAGAGATCCACTTGGAGCCATGTTTTGAAAACTAACCATATGTCAAAGGGACCTCCACTATAGTGGTTCTAGCTTCTTCCCCAAGATGATGCAGATTTGCATAAGAAGTAAATTTGTTAGTGATATGTATATGCTTCCATATTTTATCTTCATACTCTTCAGACCTTTAAAAATGTCAATAAGACTTATTTGATTTAGACATAGAAAACAACTTTTATTTATCTATTTTCTTTCAAATAATTGGTTTTTAGTGTGTTTGTATATCTTCTACATTATTCATCCACTATAGGGTGAATATTTTTGGTTTGCATATTTCAACCCACATGATGCAAGAAACATGTAAAAGTGAAATACATGACAGAAGTCAATGACAATTCTATATATCAACAAGTCATATTTGGTTAATTTCCTATAGCTCTAACTAGGTTAATAAACTAAACTTTAAGTATAGAAGGATTAAAATATACCTAGCTTTGCATAGGATGAAAGTCTCATATTAGTTTC
>ML788988.1:204299-219044 GCA_009831015.1 Picea engelmannii
CCAATTTCAACATTTGACTATTGTGCTGGAATCACGACAATAGGTAGACTCAAAATTGTGGAAACATAAAGTATTTTAGGAAAATTTGTGATAAAGAACCATCCTTTTCTCTCAAACCTTAGCTTATTTTAGAAAGCAGATTGTAAGAGACTTAGTTTGATGTGTTACAAACAAAACCCATGTCATGGATTTTTCAAATTCATCTTCATCTGCTCGAAAATTGGGACGGAAGTTGGTTGTTTCAAAACTGATGCTAATTTTGGTATGTACACTTATCTCATACTGGAGGTCTACAAGTGAAATATGGGTAAGGTTTGATCCACCCAAATCCATGTCTTCGATCTTAGAAACAAAATATGTTTTGGATTTCCATGTGGAGTGCACTGGTATGCCAATCTTGGAATCTCAGCAACAGTGTCATATTTCGCTTGTAGTCACAACCATGGTGAGAAATTGCAGCCATTGTCAAAATTTGCAGCTACTGAAAGGATTCCATTGTAATTTCTCTTTATAGAAATGTTAGTGCATAATCATAACAATTTCCTTAAGAAATATGCAAGAATAGTATAAAAATGGGATATGGGGAAAGATTCATACCTTAATGAAAAGTAAGGCAAACTGGATAAGGAAAGTATAAAAAGGAAATGATTAATGAAAAATTATAAGCAAACAGGTATTAGACAAGTGTTGAAAGTATGCCAATTTAGGAACCCATCATCTCCCCCACAGTGTATTGTGTTCGTCCTTCCACCCAACCATAGGCTTAGAAGAATTCATTATTAGTTCTCTGGCCACCCCCGTGCCAAGCCATGATATCAACGGGGAATTTATGCCAATTCTAAATAATCCTTTGTCCTTCACATCGTTCGCGAGGTTTATCAAGTGCTTCCTCAACATCAAGCTCGTGGCCTCCTACTCAGTTCCCGTTTTCTACAAACTCTTCGAGATCTTTCTCTATGTCATGACATCAACGAGGTTTATCGGATACTTTCTCGGCATAAATCCTGTGGCCTTCGACTCGTTCTCTGTTGCCGTGTTCCTTTCCTTCTCCACTCTTCTATTTACATTCCCTTGTGTGCCTTTCACTCACCTCCCTCCTATCATGTTTCCTCCTGTCAGAAGGAAACCCTGGTTAGTCTGGGTCTTCTGGACTTTGTGGTACTTCGGGATGACCTTCTACAGCTAGACCATGCTTCCATTCATGGGGGTGGTTGAGGGTTCAACCACCGGTCCTTTTCTTATTAACTATTCTCTTATCTTTTTCACGTTCTTTCCTCTAGTGATATCATGTCTAGTACTTTCAAGGCTTCACCCCCACAGTTAGTTATTTGGAAATTGAACAATAATACATTTACAATGTTCCCATGCCATAGCATGGTAATCCTAATTAATGATTAATTACAAGTTGTGGGAAACATTGGGGTTACAATTCCCTCCCCCTTAAAAGGAACATCGTCCTCGGTGTTCTTTCTTAGTAACACTTGTCATGCCTTTCTCATTCAGCCACTTTAGAGGTCTTGACCTTCTTTCTTGGTTAGGTCCTTTTTTAGACTCTTAATATTTGTCACCTGCCTTCAATAATTCTTGGAAAACAAGAACATTAATCATAGTCTCATGTGAAAACATTTTATTGTTGCATAAAATTTCTAGTAAAATTTCATAATCTACCACAATACTTATCTGCGCATTTTATGGATTTGTATCCACATGGATGTCTTGTTATCTAGAATCATTTTTTTTTTCGCTTGAAATACCCATTGTGTGCATGATCCCAATCAATAGTTTACAATAACTATCAGAGTCTCCTCTTCTTTGCGGTCACTCACCCTCCAGGCCCAGGCTTAGGCATCCCCTTCTCTGTTATATAGTTCTTTGGGAGATCCATCTTTCCTTGCCAAGGTTTTCTCGCACATGAAGAATCCCAAAGAATTTATCGAGCTTTACAGTCAAGGTGTCCCTCAAAATTACTCTGTCGGGGTGTCCCTCCGGCTTGTGTTACCTCAACACAACATATTCCAAACGATCATGGCTTACCACAGGGTTCTCATGGCTCAACAGTAGGAATTTTTCATGATTTTTGTCTTGACAGCCTTCATCTATCCTTTCTGGAAAGATCTTTTATTCTCACCTGTATCACAGGTGTACAAAAATTCATGGGACATCATCATAAATTCTAAATTCAGAATTTTCTTATAAATATGTCACCCACATATTTCCAAATTCCACATTTTGTTTTCAGATGTGTTCCACACAGAACCCGATCCACCAATTATGAGACTTTCCTTCCCAGAGCAGTTTGGCTCGACAAGAAATTTTGGTCTTCCTTATGGGCTTACAACACTGCCATATCCAAGACCACTTTGCTTCTTGCACTTTCAACTTCAATCAACCAAACAAATTGTTAGTTTCTCATGCACATATATTTTCACTGCACCTTTATAACATCATCACAAACAATTCTTAAATTGTGCATGCTAATAGTCAAATCACTTTCATCTATTCGATGATACAAAGAAAAAGGAAATTTCATTCCTTACACATGCATCAATTCAGTATATCAACTTTTCAAAATGAAAATCAAATATCAATTGAATTTAATGAATGTGCCAACATTCGTGGCCACATTCATACCCAATGCACCCTTGCATCGATTCCAAGTTATCACTTTTCAGGGGGCCATTCATAAGGGCCATTTTGTACACTACATAATTTTTTAAGTTGGTGATGCATATAAATATCTTCCTCCAAATCCCCATGGAGAAAAGTTGTTTTTACATTTAATTATTCAAGATGCAAATATTCTACTACCACAAGACTTAAAATAGTCATAATTGAAGTCATTTTAACAATAGGAGAAAATATTTCATTAAAATCTATACCTTACTTTTGTGCAAACCCCTCTACAAAAAGTCTATCCTTGTACCTTTTTTTGCCTCCATCTTCTTCCTTCAACTTGTAAACCCATTTATTCTGCAATGCTCATTTTTGTCCAGGCAACTGAATCAAGTCCCAAGTCTGATTATTTACCAAGGAGTCAATTTCCTCTTTCATGCCTTTCTCTCACTTCTTTTTAGTTTCTACCTGCATTGCCTCTTCATAACTTTCTAGTTCACCAGAATTAGTCAACAATAAATAATACAATGAAGGAGTGTGTCGTTCAGGGGGTCTACTTAACTTGGTAGATATTCTAACAAAACTTGTGGGAGATTGAGGTATGTGTTGCTCCTTTTGTTGTACATTTTGATTTTTTGGTACCTTTGGAATTTATTTTTCAGTGATCTCATCAAGCACCGTGTATTCTGATTTTTCTTTTTCTTGTTTATTTCCCTGCAACTGATCTTTGCACATGACCATATCATTGAATATCACATCTCTACTCCTAATGATTTTGTGATTTTCATAATCCCATAAGTGATAACCAAAATCATTAACATTGTATCCAATAAAGGCACTCTTCTTGGATTTTTCCTCAAGCTTTGCTCTATTTTCTTTATCAATATGGACAAATGCTTCACAACCAAAAGTCTTAAAAAAAAACAGTTTACCCTTTTACATGTCCATGCCTCCTCTAGAATTCCACCATCCAAAGAGCTTGAAGGGCCTCTATTTATTAAGTAAACAAGAATATCTACAACATCTGCCTAGAACTATAAGGGCAACCCAGCATGCAATCTCATACTGCTTGCACGCTCCATGATTGTCATGTTCATCCTTTCTGACACACCATTTTCTTGTGGTGTTCATGGAATTTTTTTCTCTCTACGAATCCCATGGTATGAACAATAATCATAAAACTCCTTGCTGCAATATTCACCTCCATTGTCTGATCTAAGACACCTCAACCTTTTTTTTTTGTCTCATTCTCAACCAAATATTTTTATTTCTTAAAAGTATCAAAAACATCATATTTTTGTTGAATGCAATAAACCCAAGTTTTTCTAGTTGCATCATCAATAAAAAGTAACATAATAATTAGAGCCACCAAGAGATGATACATGAGCTAGTCCCCATACATATGTATGCACAAGCTCTAACCTTTCACTCTTCTTTTCTTTTCCGACTCTGAGAAATATGACTCTCTTATGTTTTCCATAAACATAATGCTCACAAAAATCCAAATCAATTTGTTTAAGATCTGGCAACAAATTTATTTTGTGAAGTATTTGCATCACCTTCTCACTCATGTGTCCAAGCCTATGATGCCACAATGTTGTATCCACTCCTGTAGAATCTAAAGAGATAGAAGAATCAATATTAACAGTACATAAATACAATGTACCTACCTTCTCTCCTTTTGCTATCACCAGTGATCCTTTGGTGACCTTCCGTGCATTCTTTGTAAATATAGATATACGACCTTCACTTGTCAACTGCCCTATTGAAATTAGATTTTTCCTTAGACATGGAACATTTCTTAGCTCTTTCAACAACCATTGGTTTTCATTCTTTTTCTTTATTTGTACCTTACCCATTCCAACAATTTTGCATGGTGCATCATCACCCAAATGAACCTATCCAAAATCACCTTGAGCATAATTTAGAAAATGTTTCATATGGGGTGTGGCATGAAATGAAGCCCCTGAATCTACTACCCAAGACTCAGAAATATTATCTACAGAAAGAATTAAAGAATCTTGTAACACATCACCTATTACATTTGCTTCTTGATTTTTCTCTTGTTGTCCATCTCTTTGTTTATGTGGAGCTCTATAGTCTTTCTTCAAATGTCCTTTCTTTCCACAATTCCAACAGTCTATTTTTCCTAGTCTAGATTTGGATATGCCCTTCCTATAATTCTCGTGGTTCCCTGAGCCCTTTCCTCTATCATTTTGTCTTCCCTTGTTATCCATATTTAACACATTACCTGATGTCTCACCTGTGCTTTTCCATCACATTTCCTCTCTAAGGATAACACCAACAACTTCATAAAATTTTAGAGTGTTTGAATTAGAGACATAGTTACTTACAGCCATGACGAAGCCATTCCATATTTCTATCAATGAGCACAAGATTAGAAGAGCCCTGACCTCATCATTAAAGTCCACTTTTATAGAACTTAGCTAATTGATAACTGTATTAAATTCGTTTAAATGATCTGCAACAGACCCACTTTATAACATCTTCATATTAAATAATCGCTTCATTAGAAATACCTTATTGGACGCCGAGGGTTTTTCATATAGTTTAGTCAATGCATCCATCAGTTCCTTCATTTTCTTTTCTTTTGAAATATTGAAAGCCACCGACACTTCCAGGCGCAGTCGTATCATTCCTAGTGTCTTTCTATCAAGAACCTTCAATTCTTCGTCCTTCATGGTCACCGACTTCTTTGTTATTCCGCCCAATGGTAGGAATAGATGTTAGTTTTTTTAGCTCAGGAGGTACTCTGCATGTTTTTTCTTGTATGCAGATGTTACCTCATATTTACACTACCAGGCACTTAACTTTGTAATAGTTTTTATAAAGTTGTTTTAAATGGTTCTTTTATTAAAGTGACATTTTAATAAAGTGTACCTTTTAATTTTAAAGTGACTTTATTTTCATAAAGCACTTATGTAATAAAGTGAAATCACTTTAATATTTCAAGTGATCCATTTTGGAGGGAATGGATCATGACCCTTGATCTTGAAAAAGGCAAGATCTAATCTTGGCCTTTGGATTTAGGGTTGGGGAAGGTGAAAAGACACTTTGGGGGGAAAATGTCATTTTCAATTTATAAAAGAATGCATTGGGTAGTGTGCAAGAGATGTTGAGAAGACATCGAGAGGAGATTGACAAAGATTTTCTAAGTTAGCTTGAGAGAGGAAAGAGGGAACGTTTCCCAAGATTTTTAGGGCACGAATCCCAAGAAATATTTTCTGTGATTTTTGGGCCGTATTATTTTTCTTCTATGGGAGGTCGTACTGTACGGATCCATACAGTCTATACAATTACGTATAGTTTGTACAACTGTACGGAATTGGCACGAAAATCGAGGTAGTTTTGGGCACGATTTTCGAGGCAGATTTCAGATTTAAGTTGGTTGTTTCTAGGCCGTACGAAACAGTCTATACAGTTGACTATGGGCACAGAAAATGAGGTACAAAAGAGGTCGTACAACAGTATGAATTTGGCATGTTTTTCAAGGTAGAATTTATTGGGACAGTTTTGGTGTTGTGAGGTATTTCTCTTGGCTGGAAATGTGGTTTTGCTGTTGTAATATACTTTCCTAAAAGATTAATAATATCTCTCTCTCACGCGTTGGGTTTCCCTACATTGGGGTTTTCCCTGGCATTTGCCTAAATTTCTGTGTGTTATGGGTTGTTGTCCACTATGTTATTTCCACTGCTATTTTTCTTAGCAATGTGTATTTCTGCTTATGGTAATTTCTTAATGAGGGTTTAAGGCATTTATGAAATTTATGAAGACATTTATCTCTAGGTTGCTAAGTGTATGACATAAATTTCATTTGTTGATTTTTGTCATTAAAAATCTACATGGTATCAGAGATTGTCTCTGACAGTGGGCAGTGTGATTTTTGGGCAAAAGGGTGTGATCGTTTTCCTTGAGTTGTGACAGGGAATATGGCTACAAGCATTAGATATGAGGATCGGTTGGATGGCATTTCCAACTATTTGCAGTGGAAGGTTCGATTGTCAGTTGTTCTCAAGGAGAACAAAATTTATAACTATGTCAACTCTGTTGTAGCAGCTCCTTCAATAGATCCTATTGCATTGGACTTGCATGAGGTCAAGGAAGCCAAAGCTCAAAGGATTATTCTAGATGGGGTGAATGATCACCTTATCCCACACTTGGATGAGAAAAAGATTGCTAAGGAGATGTGGGATGCACTTCAAAACTTGCTCGAGGCGAAGAACAATAACCGAAATATGGTCTTGAAAGCTAAGTTGCACGATACCAAGATGGGTAAGGAGGAGAGTGTCTCTTATTATCTTACCCAGGTAGCTCAAGTAAAAGATGAGCTTACAAATGTTGGAGAGGTCATTACGAATTCTGAGTTGGTGAGGATAGCCTTAAATGGATTCACCAAAGAATGGGAAGTCTTCGTGAAGTGTGTAGTGGGATGTGAGCACCTACCATATTGGAGCATACTGTGGGATGATTTCACTCAGGAGGAGATCTGAGAAAGATCTCAGAGTAGTGAACAGAAGATATACATAGTTGATGAGAATGTTTCTCTTGTTGCAAAGAGAAAGAAGAAAGGAAGTTTCAGAAGGGACATGAGTAAAGTCAGATGCTATTGTTGTAACCATTTGGGGCACCTTGCCTCTCATTGTCCTGAGAGGAAGAAGAAGACAAAGTCATAGGGGCCTGAGAAAACTGCTACAACAACCATGGAGGACTTTGCTTCAAAGTACGAAAATGAATTTTCTTTGGTGACCCTAGTTTCCAGTGTCGACAACGGAGGATTTGGAGGTGATATCAGATGAATTGTGGACAGTGGAGCCTCTAGCCACATGATGGGAATCTGGCGAGTATTCCTAGATTTCACAGAGATTGGTCCTAGCCAACAAGTGGTAAATGAAGCTGGTATGGAAAAAGTTGTACGTGGAGTTGGGAATGTTAGATTCCAACTCGAGTTTGGGGTACTCTTGGAGCTTGATGGAGTTATCTTTGTTCTAGGATTGAGGGTTAACTTGCTCTTAGTCTTAGCCTTGGAGGATGTAGGATATTGCGTATTTTTCAAGAGGGAACATGTATTTATCTACATGCATGGAGTGGACTCGGTAGAGTTCCAGCTGATCGGTAACCGGGTGGACAGGTTGTACATGTTGAGAGGACAACCTTCAATGTATGATTCATCGTCAGATGAGGAGACTGAGGAGGCTTCTGAGACTGCGGTGGCGCCAAGATTTCAGCCTTGCATTTCGAGAGAAGAGAGTGAGTCTCTTCTGAGCACAGGTAGAAGGCTCAGTCAGGTTGATTGAACCAATGTTGAAGATGAAGTGAGCTCAGGATTCCAAGATGTTGCCAGAAGAAAATCTTCTAGTTCAAGTTCTATGCAAATATTCAGGATGGCTCTAGGTTCAGAGGGAGATCCTACAAAGCACAGTCTGATGGAACCAGATGATGGAGATGGTAGCGAGTACATCCCTCGCTAAGAGGGAGTGTTAGATTTTTAGCTCGGGAGGTACTCTGCATGTTTTGTCCTGTATGCGGATGTTACCTCATATTTACACTACCAGGCACTTAACTTTGTAATGGTTTTTATAAAGTTGTTTTAAGTGGTTCTTTTATTAAAGTGACTTTTTAATAAAATATACCCTCTAATTTTAAAGTGACTTTATTTTCATAAAGCACTTATGTAATAAAGTGAAATCACTTTAATATTTCAAGTGATTCATTTTGGAGGGAATGGATCATGACCCCTGATCTTGAAAAAGGCAAGATCTAATCTTGACCTTTGGATTTAGGGTTGGGGAAGGTGAAAAAACACTTTGGGGGGAAAATGTCATTTTCAGTTTATAAAAGAATGTATTGGGTAGTGTGCAAGAGATGTTGAGAAGACATCGGGAGGAGATTGAGAGAGATTTTTTGAGTAAGCTTGAGAGAGGAAAGAGGGCATGTTTCCTAATATTTTTAGGGCACRAATCCCAAGAAAAAATTTATATGATTTTTGGGCTGAATTATTTTTCTGTTGTGGGAGGTCGTACTGTATGGATCCATACAATTTTGTACAGTTCGTACAGTAGTACGGATTTGGCACAAAAATCGAGGTAGTTTTGGGCATGATTTTCGAGGCAGATTTCAGATTTTTGTTGGTTGTTTATGGGTCATATGGAATAGTCTATATAGTTGACTGTGGGCACAAAAAAAAGGCACAAAAGAGGTCATACAACAGTACGGATTTGGCACATTTTTCGAGGTAGAATATTTTGGGACAAGTTTGGTGCTGTGAGGTATTTCTCTTGGCTGGAAATGTGGTTTTGTTGCTGTAATGTACTTTCCTAAAAGATGAATAATATATCTGTCTCTCTCTCATTGGGTTTCCCCAGATTGGGGTTTTCCCTGGCATTTGCCTAAATTTTTGTGTGTGGGTTGTTGTCCACTGTGTTATTTCCGCTACTATTTTGCTTAGCAGTGTGTATTTCTGCTTATGGTAATTTATAAATGAGGGTTTAAGGCATTTATGAAATTTATGAAGACAATTATCTCTAGGTTGCTAAGTGTATGATAGAAATTTCATTTGCTGATTTTTGTCATTAAAAATCTACAATAGATCCTTCTGATATAAATAATTTTCCATTTGCATCTTCCATAACTGGTAGTTTTGGTCATTAAATTTCTTGACCCTAAACTTTCCATGTTTCGCCATTGCTCCCATTTGAACCAGGAACCCTCTTTTCTTGCGAGTTACCTTTCGCTTTGATACCAGTTGTTAGAAAAAATAGGATTGTGGAGAAATAAAATAAAACAAATGTGGAAATAAAACATAGAAGATACACAATACAATAGAGACATAGATATACATGGTTCACCTAATGTGGGTTATGTCCACCAGATAAATTGCCAATTCCTTCCTTTTTATTTTCCAGCAAAATGAGGGGATAAAACCTACAACACACCCGTTGTAACTTCCTCTTCTTTCTCTCACAGTCTCCTCTCTTTGAATACAATATTCGCAATAATCCCCATTCGCAATACAATTCCATCATAAAAGAGGGTTTCCTTCTATGGAAAAAATCCTTAAAATTACTTCTACTGTCAGATTTGCAACCTTATAATGAACAGTCCATATTGATTATGAAATTACAATATTTTACAAGGCAATGTTTCCACAAATTTCGCTTCGGGGGCACTTCCCCTGAATCCCCCGCCAGGTGGGGCTACAAAAATTTTCTCCGCCCCCCCCCTGGACCCCCTCTGGCGATAGTTGTGGGGGGGAAGCCCCCCCACACCTCCTCGTTAGGGAATGGGGTGCAAGCAGGACAAAAACAAACCTTTGAATTAGGAAGATAATCAGGCTCCACAACCAACATGATGCATGACTAACTATATCGGTCATAGTGAAAAAAGAGGGGAGATTGTCATCTAGTCATCCCAAGGAACATGTGTCTCATGATAGCACACCAATGTGCGGGCCACTTGCCTAAAAAACCGAATAAAATCACGAGGCACACCCACAACTTGTCATTGTAATTGGTGAGGGACGTCATGCATCTACATCATTGGGACACCCATGGTTAATTCCCCAATGTTCCTCTGCACCTCGTGGATATTTTCAATAGCATCATTGTCATCCTCTCCTTCCTCTTGTTGTTCTCATCGTTGACTCCACGACAGTTGTGGTTTATTCCTGTTGTTGCATCGGTCCTACATTTGTGTCATGACAAATCATATTGATTAGTTATGCTACACAACAAAAGAATACATATTTCAAAACTCCAAAAATATTATAAAACTTTAAAAATTACAAAAATGTTCACATTGTCACTGGTTCTTATCGAGGTCACCCCACTAAGCTCCGAGGGGTTGTGCTAGCTCTGTATCATGTTGGAAGTTGTTCCCTTCATAATGGAAGTCCTTGATCATGATGGTCTCTATTCATCCCACCAATCAAAGAAATCGTGACCATAGTGAATTTCCATCACACCTCCCATGAAATGGGCCATATAATCAATCCATCTCATCATCTTGTGCTCACTTGTCCCAAAAAAAGGTGTTGAGATGTAGGCTCTCATATGTTGTATCCTCTCTAGGAAAAATGATGTGAGGATTGAGTCATACCCAATTGTCTTTTTGTGAACCTATCTTGCATCTGGTAAACTAATCCCTCAAGCTTACCAGAAAACCAAAACACGAGTCAAACATGGTTGAGTTTAGGAATTTGAGAGCATACTAGATATGACCCTTTGATTCCAAGTGGGGGCTTGTAGATCCCACCACCTGAGTGAGAGTGTGCAGTGGTACATCCACCATGTCTTTGATTGGTAGTTTGTTGTTTCTCTTCCTTTCTCCAGAACCTAGTATTTTATGATATAGTCATTGATGGAATGAGAAAATTCACCTATCTCACCCGACAGGATCATCAATTCCCCACGCTACGATAATGCTATGATAAAGTAAATTTCCTCTACCTCTATGTTAAATCTCTTGTCACCAACTTGGAAGCACTATTAGTCGGGATCTCAAAACTTAACTAGTGCATCCAAAAGCATCACTTGGGATCTCATGCTCTGGATTTTGAAAAAATTAAGTAACCTACAATCTCGTAGTGCACTTAAAGTGTTATGGGATCTTAATGTTGTTGAATTATCAGCCTTGTGCTCTCATTGTTTCCATCCAATCATGATTGGAAGGAGGGCATGCATCATCCAATAAATATTTTCCATCATCCATCAAGGAAAATTGCTAAAACATTGAGCAAACAATTGAGATTTTGGGGTTTTTTTGAAGGTGGTCGCCCCTGTTTGTGCTGACAGGAGTGATCATTCTTGCCTTATATTATTTGAGGGCATGATTTTTCACACCTATTTTTCCAACAAGAGTGACCATGCAAGTCATCCCCTTATGTTTCCCCCCTCAGTAAAAACATTTCTCTCAAAATGCTTAAAAAACACTACCAAAAAAAAGAGCATGAGAAGAGGAATTGCCTAGTGCCAATAGTTTGGGTTTTCGCTAGCTGAACTCTTGCAATCTACATAAGAAGATTTGGGAGGTAGGAGGTTTTCCACCACAAATGATAATTTTCACCAAGGTAAGTGTAAAAATGGGTTTCGTTTTACCACAAATAGGCATTTTTTTTAACTTTTTGGGTTCAATAAAACCCATTTTCACACTTGAAATAAAAAACACATTCCTAATATTTCATTTTTGGGGGCATTTATATTTCTTCTAATGAGGTTCTAATGTGAATTTTTACATGGGATCTAGAATTTTTTATGATTCTTTCAGGATTTGGTCACATTATTTGGCATTTTATGGAAATATCCATTGAACCCTAAGATATGTATCCTAAATGGAATTTTTACATGGGATCTAGAATTTTTTATAATTCTTTCAGGATTTGGTCACATTATTTGGCATTTTATGGAAATATCCATTGAACCCTAAGACATGTATCCTAAATGGAATATAGGGATAGTTGTTTCCCTACACTACCATCTTTCATTATTAACCATCACTTTTTCCATCACAATTTATTAGGTTCAATCCTGTTAGGTTACGACATTAGCCTTTCTCATTTGCAGGTCGTTACTTATGCGGTTGTGCCTACCCTTCATGAGAACCCTCGATCTCACTTGTATTTTCTATTTGGTGCCCATGTTGCATTTATCTGTAGGCCCCGAAACCCTTATTTAGACCTGCGATGACTAAAATTTGATCCACATTCTTCTCTCTTAATATTTTTCTCGTCATGTCCTAGTGGGGTTCCCGTTATTTTTATGTTGCTTAATAGTTTCATATGCATATAGTTTCATATGTCCTTTTGCTTACTGCTACATTTCTATTTTCTTTCATCCTATTTATTGCCATTGCAATCAATCTTGACCTCTTTCCATTTGCATAAACTTGTCTCCATTTTGTAACCCTTACCCTTGGAGAAAAATGCTACTATGAGTGGACATTAATTTCCTAGTACCTTTTCTACCTTCATTTTGCATAGATCTATTTCACATGCATGGAACCACTCTGTTTCTCCAAACAAGCTAACTTTTAACTCTTTTCCCTGCTCATAAAACCATGAAAAAGACAACATTGAACACACTTTTAAATCTTTTTTACACTCATGAAACCATGAAAAAGACATTATCGAGTACACTATTATATCTTTTCCACACTCGTAAAACCATGGAAAATACACTATCGAGCATACTTTTATCTCTCTTTCGTACTCGTAAACCATGAAGGAGACACCAAAAACAAAAAAATGGGGGGTCTCTTCATTTGTATTCAGTATGGTGGTATCTGTCAGTCATTGTTACCCTTGAACATGGAACCTATTTGTGTCATTGTATTACAATTGGGTTATATCTTTCCTAAGAGCCCTACCATCATTATGAGTCATATACTCTTCTGATTAGTTACTCTTCTAGTCACTATGGAGAGTGCTTCAATGCCTCATTCATTTTACTATATCGTTGGTGCTACCGACTCAGTGTTGCCAAGTCATCAGTCTGTCATGCTATATGTTCAAGGGAAGTGAAGCCCAAGTCAATTTTTTGGTAGTCTCATTGACCTTTCATGTTGGCCATCCCTATGTCAGTTCTACTTGGTGATTCTATCTCTTCACAACATCTCTGAGTTATTGTTTCATGTCGATTAATGGGGGATACATTAAGGCCCTCCTTTACTGGATCTCTCCCTATTGACACAAACACATTATCTAGGAAAATAATCTAGAAACCATCTAGTACCTTAAAACTTGTAGTCCTTAGTGGTAGGCTTCCTCACAATCAATAGTGGGTTTATCTCATTGACTCATGATCGATCGATTCTACAAGTGTTCGACATCATCCACTCTATTCACACTTTCTAGAATGTACTAGGTACCTTGGGGTCCATTTTCATTATTGGTGGGTCCCCTTGCGTTTGTTAATGGTATTCCTCAATGATTGGTAATTAGACAGTTTCTACCATGCTCGAAATCATCTCATCCATTTGCATGTCATAGAAGCATACAATCAATTGGGTTGGATTGAAGACCTTGGGCCTAGGGGGAATTTCACTCATTTATGCTACCCCTCCCAAGTTTAAATGGAGTATATCACTGCAATATGATTACTTAAAAGACCACATGGATGCCATCATCAGTGCTTGATGTCTTCCTGATGTATAATGTGACATAGATCCACATTTTTTTTTTCATAGCCATGATATTTTTTATTGCATGGATCCACTATGTAATTTTTGTGGCCATGGTCTTTCATATCATTTCATGGATCCACAGTGTATTGTGTTTGTGGCCATACTTTTTTCCTACATCCGATCATGGTTATTCCTACCTCATCGATGATCTATATATATGTTTGGTTGATGAATGTTTGATTGATGATTGTTTGCAGTTGCAGGTACTCAGTGGCTCCTCATTCTACAATCTCCCTCCTTATGCCACTACTATGTATTATTGGTATTGTATTTTGGCCATCAATTACTCTTCTAACCTCTCACATTATGGGGCATATATTATTCCTCTATTTGTCACCCTAGGCCTCATAAAGGACCTACTAATGACATCCTTCTAGAATTACTTGTGAGTATCCAAAAATATATGATTTTCAGCACTGTCACACCTTGTCTTCTTGCAAGGCCCAACTGGTCACTTGTTGTCTTCTTGCAACATGCGACCGATTGCTTATTGTCCTTGTGCAACAAGTGAATGCCTCTTGAACCTTCTATATTTGAGTAAATTCGAGGAGATCGGATTGGGATACTCTAGCCACTATGCATCACAAACTCTGGAACTTGTGTTTGACCTGTTGTTCATCAAGTTCCAAGATTTGAACATATCTCTAGAACCTCCTCCATCACTCTATAAAAAAAGGCCAAATAAAGAGGTAGAGGAGCTCAATTCTGGATAAACTTATGTTGCCAAAATAACTACGGAGATATATATGCTATAATCTTCAGAGTTTAGATTAGTATCACCACATTTGGAAGAAGGATAAGGAAGTTTCAAAGGTCTTGGAGCCAGAGGTATTAGAGTACATGCACATTTACCTTTTTACCTAGTACAACATTTTTCCTATATTCTATAGTCCATGTATGAGGGTGCAATTGATCTCACTTGGTCCAATATATTCT
>ML788988.1:223213-240220 GCA_009831015.1 Picea engelmannii
TTTTTTTTTGGCTAATTTACATCATATCATATTATGTTTGTTTCAATTTGTGCTCATCCAATCATGTTTGTTTCAAAAAGTGGCGGAGAAACATCGACGGCCTGAGCAATCTAAAAAGTGGCGGAGAAACATCGACTTCTATTGGTATAGTGTAGGTTCAAGGAAATATTTGAGGCATGGTCATGGGAACACTAAGGTTGATATTCCCAAATATTATGACCAGTTGGAAAAGGTAGATAATGACTACATTTTCCATGCAAAGTGGACCTAAATGTACCATACTTCAATGAAAGTTGAGGGGGTCCTCAAACTCGTTCCTCTCAACAAACAACATATGTATGATGGAAAAAAATGCAATATGAGAGTATATAAAATGCAAGAAGAAAAAAAAAAAGGTTAAATGATCTAATGAGGAAGTATATAAGTAGCATGTTCTAGACTTCAATAGAGGCACCATGGTTTTTAAACAAGGTCAAAAGAGCTTGTTATCACACAAAATGACTCTTTATTTCATGAGGTTAGATATTTTCCATACAGACTAGATGAGTGCATCTTGGTTTGTGTCATTGCAAAGCATAACATGCAATTTGAAAAGTCATAACTACTTCTATGTTAATCAATGTTTATCCAATTCACATTTTGGAGTTCTTGTTTTGGCCAATGTTTCAATTAATGTTGTTTCAATGGAAACAATGTATTATAGTTGTGATTTGTTTACCAAGGTGCAAGTGTCATTTCATCTGAACAATGGTGATAAACTAGTCGATTGTTGGGTTTTCTTAACATTTAATTGATGATATTTAATAGTAAGGTAGTTTTCTTTCAATTTTTCATTATGTCTCCACTCAACAACATGTGTGTTGTATACTATTTGGCCATGCTAGTTTTGAACCATGGATTGGTCAATAATTTTCAATCCTTTGTGCATTACCATAGGATTGAAAAGAACTACAAAAATACTACTTGCTAGCACATTTGTTGGAAAAAAACATGGTAGTGATAGCATTAATTATGTTGGTTGTTATAATTGAAATAGAAAATTAAAATCTAAACAAAATATTTTAAATTCTCTCTATCTAACAAAATTAAAAAATCAAAATCAAAATTTAATTGATTGATATAATTCAATTAAAAATTTTAAAATTCGAGAGCTTAACTACAACCAGTTAATAATATAAAATAAAAAAGGAATTGTAATTTAATTATAATTCACTTAAAACATAAAACCCATTAACCTCTTGGGTTGTATGCCATGATGAGAGTTTGAAAGTGGTGGACTAGTTATATGATTGGCTAGATTGATCAATGCAACAAGGGTTGTTAGAATGATTGTAGTCGGTTCACAACTTTGTTCATTTTTTTATTAAAAAAGAGGAGCTCATCTGATTTATTGATCTCAATCAAGATTTTTCTTAACCAAATGGAACCTCAATTGAGGGTTTTCCTCATCTATTAAAAACCCTTAGTCAAGGGCGTATTTAAGTGTTCAATAAAGATATTAATACCTCAATCGAGATATTAAAAAGTACCTCGATCAAGGGTTTGGAAAAATCATTTTTCGTCGCCCTTCCTTGCCAAAAGGTGTTACCCAACTTCATGGATTGACCCTTGGTCCTTAGTTATACATAAAACAATGTAGAGAACAACCATTGGACAAATGCCTAGTCTTTGGGTACATAAGACAATTTAAAATATAACATAAGAAAACTGCCAAATCCCACAATAAATAATAACAGAATTCCATGGTGGAGAGGGATTGAACAAATTAATTTTATTTAATTGTGGTATACAATTATTTTCAATATGCTGAACAACCATCTAAAATTTTTAATATTGCTCAAAATATTTTGGTGTAAATAACAAAGGAAAAAATAATGACTAAATATAAGGATCTAACCAAGAACATATTATCTATCTACTACAACACCATTATAACAATACAATTTATAATGGAGAATAACTTTTGAAAATAACAATATTGTCATGGGTTGGGTGTTACTAATGGAAGAAAATTACTTGAATAAATTGTCAAAACTAATGTTAGATAATAGAACTTTTCTTTTCAACCTTCCTCGAGAAGTGAGCCGCTTCTCTCCATCCTTGAGAATGAGAAAACATATTTTTTTTTTGTTGACAAAAGAGTTCAATATGGTGCACTTCCTTCCTTGAGAAGTGAGCCATATCCATCCCTAAGATTTTATTAAATTTTTTTGAAGTATCATGTCTCTGTCAAATATAGAAGGAGAGGAACCACTTCTAAAGAAGTCTGAGATGCTACTTAAGAAAGAGAGATGCTTATCAAATAATCTAGATGCATTATCTCAAATTTTCATTGATAACAAGTGTTAGCGTAATCTGGATGGAGAACATAAAATTGTGTTCATGAAGGAGTTCAAGAGGGATGCACGTCCTTCTTTGAGAAGTGAGTCATATCCATCTCTGAGATTTTGTTAAATCTTCCTTAAGTGTCATGTCTCTACCAAATATAAAAGGAGAGTGCCCACTTCCAAAGAGGTCTAAGATGCTACTTAAGAAAGAGAGAATTCTTAACAAACAATCTAGATGTGTTTCCTAAAAATTGCATTAATAACAAGTGTCAACATAATCTGAATGGAATAACAAATTCCTAAACACTTGGATGCCTATCCAATGCATTTACATGTAATTTATGAATCTCCAACCATTAAAAAACACATATCATTTATAGAAACCAAAATCTTATGTGAACACCATGCATTATGTATATTCCCTACTTCGATACATCTGAATTCAATGACAATAAGCATGTATGAAATGAATATAGAGTGATGAAACTTACTCACAAGTCTCTATATAAGATGCAAGATCCCCAAAGACTATCATGGATCCAACTACCGAGGGGATAAATAAGGTACATATGGGAAAGACCTAGACCCATTGGGAGAAGAAGGCACATAATCATTATCTTTTGAAGAATTCCCTTACAATAATGTTAGGATATGAAATGATTTTTGAAGATAGTAACAACATCCAATGGTTAGAAAACTGAGTCGGACATAAATTCATAAATTTCTTCGATCCAAAGGATCGCACAAACTAGAAATCTAGTCCACTGGTTCCCTTGAACGACCCTACTCTCTTATTTGCTAATGCAGGTCTACTATTTTCCATATAATCCTAACATAAAACGTATGGTATCAAAATTGTTCATAGATTTTCACTGTTACGTTTGAAACTTTAATTTACATTGTTTTTTCATTGAGAGACATATAGATTTATTCACGTGATCATTTGTAAGGGTGATATTTGTCACATACCATAATTAGGGGTTTTGAGTCTATCCCCTTTCCCATTATCCGCGTCGAAATCGAAAAACATAAGCTAGTAGGCCTTGGATAACTTCTCTACTTATCATATTCTCTTGAGGGTGACTAGGAGGTCATAGCTTTTATCCACGCAAAAATAATGAAGTTACTAATAGTGACTTAAACATAACCACAAGTAAAACATAACTAAAACATAACCACAAGTAAAACATAACTAAAACATCTTTAGAATCATACTTATCTCAAAATGACTTGTCCAATTGGCTAAAGAAATAGTCTAGATTTTCTCTACTTTTCTCTAGGAAATGGGTGGAGAGGCAATGTCTAGATGTATCTCCGAGATTTGATTTCACATCCTTGAAAATTATGGACTACAAATTATCGATATGGTGGTAAGTTCATATCCAAAGAGGCTTTCTATTAAGGTGCATAGTTTCCTTTTGGCTAGACCTACCAATTTTATCTCAAATACTAACCCTCTAATTCAAAAGTATGAAACATTTCCTTCTATCTTTTATAAATTATGGTAAACCTACCAATGTTTTCTATAAACAATCTTACCATAATTTCAATTAAATGATATTACGTTAACTTCTTCCATATCTCTCCTATTATTTCCATCTGACTACTCTTTTGGATATTGTTAATACCCCAATAATCATGCAAATATTGAATATGGAAATATTGATCTTTAAATCGTTATGGTGTATCATTCTCTTTGCAAGATTGATCAAAAGCTCCCTTATAAACGTATTATGATGACATCTTTAACATGTAATATTAAATACCAATTCATAAAGTGATGGACAAACTATTCAAAATCCAATTTATTAAAGTGAAATTCCCTCTACTTATATTTGCAACATCTAAGTGAAAATACATAATAATGTATTCAGCTATAAGCAAGCAAAAGCACTTGTTAGGTATAGTGTTTCAATGAATTAAATTCATTAAATGAAAAATGGTTTCTTCCAATGGAAGTATTTATTTATAGTTTTTTAATTTAATAATTACCTTACAACTTAAAAAGAATTATCAAATCGATGTTTTATAATAATAATAATGAAATAGTTATTTATATTTAAAAAATCATATAATATTAAAAACATTGGTTAATTTAGAATTTTTTTTGAAGTCAAGGAAATTTGAACACAAGTAGAAAGTTATATTCCGTGCGTGGCAAAGGACTCTCGAACTATATCGAGTGGCAACCATGCGCTACATACCTTATTACTGTTCACCATAAATTATCCACTGCATGATAATAATGCATCATAAATATCCAGTTCATCATAATAATACTTTTTAACTACAGTTTATGAGTGTAGGTTAGTTGGCAATAGAGTACTGCAAGTTTTTTAGTGTAGGAGTATTGTAAGTTTCTGAGTGTAGGTTCGTTGATTATAGAGTATTGCAGGTTTCTGAGTGTAGGTTAGTTGGTGATAGAGTACATTGTTAAGGTATTCTTTGCAATGTTGTTGGTTCCAGCTTGAATTTTTTTTTTCATAAATTACACAGTTTTCAGTTATATCATTTTCATTGTCATTCATTATATTTGATAAATACATTTTTATGCAATTTTACTGGTTCAAAACTCATCTAGCCCATATTGTAATTGAGAGTGCTCAGTGCACCACCCCAGTTGGGTTCCTATTTTATTAGCAATTTTTTTTTTTATAAACTACACTGTTTTCAGTTACATCATTTTCATTGTAATTCATTATACCTATTGAAAATTTCCAGATTAAAAAATCTTTTAATTGAAAATATTCTTTTGATCTTGAGATATGTCATTCTATGTACATTAATCATTAGAACCCTGATTAACACAGATTATACATTAACATAATTATATGTACATTAATTATTAGAGCCCTGATTAACACAGATTATACATTAACATAATTAACCTGCTTGCTAGGATATAAGCTATAACTAACAGCGATATGACATAAATAATTTTTCATAGATTACAAAGTTTTCTGTTACAGCATTTTCATTGTCCTTCATTATACTTGATTTTCACTGTAGGGACTGTCAGAGACTAATAATTGTAGCAATGTAGTAACTTGCATGCTCATATTTATGGGGAGTGGGTTAATTCGGGAGCAATCTTCTATTTCTGGCAGATTTTCCGGCTGCTGCTTTTAAATTTTCGACCAATTCAAAACTATGATCGATTTTCTGAGTATCTGGGTTGGTGGTTTAAAATGAGACAAAACCCCTGAAATAAAGTTTTGAAATACATGGAACTTTGATCCATACGAAACTCAAACCACTCCTGAAAATTTGATCAAATTTAGATCCGTTTTTTTACCTAAAGAGAAAAACTCGAGAAAAAAAATTACTCCCTAATTAACATACATATGGTCCTACTTAAATCATGTCATGTCATCTGGAAGAACTTAAGTAGAGATCATAGACATCTGATAAATACCTTAACTTCATACCGTGCAATGATATCGTTTCACTATATCTAAATCTTATATTCAGTCCAATTAGCTCTACAATGGATTATTCCTGTGATTAACTAAAGATCACGTGTAATGTAAATGGGACTGCACTGCCACTGGCATTGCCATGTACATCAATCAATGGAAGCATGATGCAAACTACATATAAAATAGGCCACTTCAAATTGGATCAGTTGAAACATGATGTAAATTGTTCTCTGTCACATACAGAGTCCTTAGACTCCATTGCATGTAGCATAGGACTATGATGCATATGTCATGGGTGTCGGAGAAGTCTGGCCAAGTCGATGGAATGCCAATGGGTGGCAACGGGCCTAGTCAACCCACACCAACACGAAGTTCCTGCTCTGAATTTGTTTACAGCTGCCAGCGTCAGACGTACAGGGAGGGGGCGGAAGGATTATCAGCTTATCCCATATCCCACGCTCGGATGCTGTCAGGATGAATTAGCCTTTTAGAGGGTGAGCAATATCTAGTCGTTCCTGCTTTGAATTTGTTTACAGCTGCCAGCGTCAGACGTACAGGGAGGGGGCGGAAGGATTATCAACTTATCCCATATCCCACTCTGGGATGTTGTCAGGATGAATTAGCCTTTAAAAGGGTGAGTAATATCTAGTCTGTTAGTCTGTTCAGCAGTATTGAAGGTTTTGGCAGGTGAAATATAAACACTTTAAATTCTACTTATAGTAATATTTAATGTTGCTTAGTATTGAATGTTGTAGTAAATGAAATATAAACTGTTGGATCTGACGACAATTCAGATTGATCCCCTATAATTCACTTGTCATAACATTCAACATTCAATCTTGCTTAACAGATTGAATATTGACAATCCACTACCAAAAAAGTTAACTGAAAACCAAAATCGTTGGTCCTTTAACCCACCTCTTTTATTCATACTAAACTTTTCTTTTTAAGTAGAAAGAGATACATGAATCCAACCTTTAACTTTAGTCTACTTTTGGATACTTTTTAAGGAACGATGCTCTGATGACAACATTAATAGTGGATTAGAATGTATTTATGCAGAGCTTCCCAATGAGGGAGGAGTAGCTGAAAGTGTGTTTCATACTGAAGTTTTCTGCAAACAGAAACAGACATAGACAGGATACTAGCCTTTACCGTACGTAAAGGCTGGTATCCTGTCTACTTCTGGTCTAGGCTGGTATCTACTTCTGAAACTTGATTAGGAATTATGGTCTGATGCTAGCATTAACAGTGACTGGATAATGTATTTAAGGAGAGGTTCGCAATGAAGGAGGGAGTAGCTGAAAGCGTGAGGAAAGGCTTGATGCCATGGATGGCCATAAACTCGCCATACCTTATGCGATGGAGGAGTCTGTATGTTACAGACGACAGAGATGTCTTACAGGCGAGTCTGGTGGACATGGGCTGTTTAATCCGCCCTGCATCGCAAACATCCAAAAATTGTTCTCTGTCACATACAGAGTCCTTAGACTCCATGTCCATTGCCATAGCAGTAGCAATTATCAATTACAACAACTCTACTTGAAAGTAATGATAAGTCTCATGAAGATTTGATTTCTTGTCATTGAGGTTGACAAAGGTCAAGGTTCAAGGCTCCTCTTGGAATTCTATAGTTCATGTTCAGAAGACTCTAATGAATTTCATTGGATATGATATCTTTTCTATGATACTTTACAAGCAAATAGTTTGCATATCAATGTGTTTTGCATTGCTCATTATGCTTGTTACTGCATTATAAGGTTCATGTACACTTCAATTTCATCTATATCATAGTTGAAAATATTTGGTTTGAAGTGTAACACACTTCTTTTAGATTGGGGTGTGTTATATATATATATATATATAATAGAAAATAATGTTTGGTTCAATGTGATGTATCATAAAAAAGAGATGTAATATATCTGCAATTATTTTCTTTTTTATATTTGAATATCTTGCTATTTGTACATAAAGCTTGAATTATCATTTCTATCATTTTTTAAGGCTTGGATTACATTTATTCAACAAATGTTTAGCAAACAAACTAAATTGAATATTGCCTCATCAATATTTCATGTGTCTTAGTAAGTTTTCAAATTATGCTTTTTACATTGTTCCAATCTCTAATGGAATTTTAAAATATAACATTTTCACCTCTCCACTGTGTAACAACATACTTTCTACAACTTCGGGTTACAATAAATGGAAGATACAAGAGAATAAAATAATGAGAAATTTCAAGACTATATTGGTTCTAACTTGAAAATGCCTTAAATATCTAAACTTTGCCTAGACTATGTTCTGTACATAACACACCTTAAAAACAAAAAAAATTGGGTGTCGCTTTTTCTTTAAGTTTGAAAAGTTGTTTTTTGCATCTTGGTTTTAGTGATTTCTTGCATAGCATTTAGTTTTGATATTATCTTTTTCCTTTGAGAAAAAACAAGTTTTTCCCCTTTAGAAAATATTCTTTAAACTTGTTCAAATTTTGCTTTTCCATGTATTTCAATGATTTTGTTTTGTTCGATACAGTTGATGCTTTTTTGTATCGCAATGATTTTCACTTTTGAGTGATACATCACATGGAGAACATTTTTTAACGATGTGAAATATCACAGGAAAAAGAATATTGTCGCATTGCACTGTTTTGCGCGAGATATTTTTTCATGATGCAATGTATCATGCTAAAAAGATCTTTGTCGTGATGAAAATTATCACACCTCATATAGTTTTTGTTATAGCATGTTGCATTCTCAAAAGTATTCTTTTATGTGACACGATGCATCGCTCCAAATTTGTCTTTCTCACAACAAAAGAAGATCAAGAAAAAAAATTCCAAATTTTTTTGAGAAAAACTCTTGTCTCGCATTGCCCAAATGTTTTACTTGTGTGACATATTGCACTTAAAGATGTTCTCCTATGAAATAACACATATCCAAAAATACTGTTGTTGCAATTGTTGGTTTTGTGTATTGCAATGTTTTTTTTCTTTTTTGTGATACCATCGCATGGAGAAAATTTTTTATCACAATGCAACATATCACAAGAAAAATAATTTTGTCACGATGCGATGTTTCAAATGAAAGAGATTTGTATCATGATGTGGTGTATCACTCTAAGAAGATATTTGGTGTGATGCATCATATCACACCTCATTTGTTTTTTCTTGCAAGATTTTGCATCCTCACAAAATTTTCTCTCATGCGACATAATGCATTGCTACAAATTTGTCTTTCTTGTGACAAAGGAACATTTAGAACATTTGTCCTAATTTTTCCAGAAAAATCCTATTTTTCATCACCCGAAAGTTTTATATCATGCGATATATCACACTCTAAGATGTTTTTTCTTGCAAACAACATATCTCTTAAAATATTATTGTCTCATAACACAAAAGTTTCATCCCTTGCGAAATGTCCTAGCTCTTCAAAAATTATTTCCCCATGACATATCACATCACACAAAAGATAATATTCACGCAATATCAAATTTTCCTCCTACACAGTGTTTCACACCCAACTTTTTTTTACTTGTGACAAAGGGTGTATTTTTAGGATTGGAGAACGATGTGATACAAGGTGTACTGCCAAGATTTGGAGAAGGACGTGACAAAAAATGTATCACCATGATTTAAGGAATGATGCGGTAAACAAGGCTCCAAAGAAATATCACACCTAAAATTGTTTAAAGTGGGATTCCATGTTAGACAATGTTTAAGAATGATAGACTATGGTTGACCCTCTTCAACCATGGTTTTTATGTTTCAAAATGTTTGACGATGGGTAAAGATTGTTCGACCATCATTGATTATTTTTTACCATTTTTAACCATGGTTGGCCATGTTTGACTATGGTTAACTATGGTTGACAATGTTTAACTATGGTTGACTATGGGTGACCATGTTTTCATATGGTTCACCAGGCTTGACTATGGATGATCATCTTTGACCATGTTCGATTATGTTTGACCATGTTCGATTATGTTTGACTATGAAACACCATGTTTGATGATGGTTAATGAAAGTCTAAGCATGCTTTATTATGTTGGACAAATGAGTGTATGAGCATTGAACATATTGCATCTCCTCAAACTTTCTATCTTTGCAACACATTGCACTATACCAAAGTTTTGTTTCATGTGATACATAAAGGACAAAAAATTTCTTTGGCTGCAACATAGTGTGTATGGGCCCAATATTAGTTGCACGAGGTTCCAAGCATCTTGAAGGACTCTTTAATTCAAGTGAAGGATTTATCCATATTGTTGCAAACAATGTATCTCTTCTCACTCTATTTCCTACAAAGTGGTGTAGTTTTCCTAGTGGTCCTCTTTGTTTATCATTTAGATTCAACTTAATGGTGAAATCAAGAAGTTGAAGAAAATGTAAGGATCGTGTAGAGTGAATAGTTTAACCTTTTTAGTGATATACTTTATAGTGCATAACCCAAGAATTTAGAGAAGATGTTTTCAATATGCATTTAAAACATTTTGTGTTGCAACAAAACAAATTTTAGTGTGAGATGTCACGATGGTGAAACTTTAAGCGATGCAAATAAAAAACACTTTCTATTACACAAAAATAAATTGTTGATTCATGTGACACCGTGCAATGAAGAAAACATTCCAATGATGTGATGAAAATAAAAATTCTTAGAAAATAAAAATAATAATTTACTTTGAAGTTTCCCATTGTAGTGATGGTTAAACATTTTCGACGGTGCGGTGTTTTGCACCAAATTTTATGTCCATGTGATGCATCACACTTCCTTATGTTTTCCACAATCTTGCGATTTCCAAAATCATGTCCCACCAAAGATTTTATGTATTGTGATTCATAAACACACAGATTACAAAGTTTCATATTACACATAACACAAAATCTTCTTGAAGCCACATGTCAGACCCAGATTTGTAAGAAATGCCATACACATCAAACCAAGTCTTTTTTTAACTATGATTCACATGAAATTGAAGTGTGCATAAACCTTTTAACGATCTACATTTTTCACCTTCAAGAAAAATTTCTAGTGATCATATGCCTATGATCTCTAGTTATGCCATAAGGTGTTCCCTCTTATTGAAGTCGATGTTTCTCCACCACCTTTTAGATTTTTCAGGGCCATCAATTCTATTTGACAACCATGGATCCAATTTGGGGCATCCATAAAATGGAGTTAGCATAACATTTTTTAGACTTGCGAGTTTTCATATGTCCTTATCCAAGGAACAATGCAAAGAAAAGAAAACATAATCAGAAACCCGTCACTCCCACATGATTCCTACAATACGACTCTTTAGAGGTCATATATTTCCCTCCCCATTATTATTCCTCATCTTCACACGGCATTCCCTTTTCTTTCTCTATGTGTGTCTTGGTTGAGGGTTTAATTAGGCACATTATTCAAAACTTTTATAGGATATAGCCCCTTTCCATTTCCCTTTGTGTGAATCATATCCTTTCGAACATGGCCTCCTTTTTCCATTATCCCTGACTACATGCGACTTTCTACAAGTGAATGGAATATGATAGTTTTTTTTGGACCTGGTTTCCTAGTGATTATAGGGTGCGACCCCTATTTCATTTTTTTCTAGGTGGTTGAGCTACAAGTATGAAAGGGCGTGACCTTTAAATTTTTGTTTTGTCTCAAGAAGGATTCAAATGGCATGGTCGTGGGGTGTTCTAAGGTTTGAGGCCATGGGTCCATGGCTAGCCACCCCAAGGCACGACCATGGATTCCATGGCCAACCACTTGGGGCTTGGTCAAGGCCTCCATGGTCTAGGACTCTAATGGGATACATGGCTATGGTGTTATGTTCCCTCTCATGACTCGAAAGCCAAAAAAAAATCATGGCCAACCACTTGGGGCTTGGTGAAGGCCTCCATGACCTAGGACTCTAATGGGATACATGGCTATGGTGCTATGTTCCCTCCCATGACTCGAAAGTCAAAAATAAATCATATTAGTTTTTGTTTATTAATTAATTTTGTGTTTTTTTTTTCTTTTGTTATATATATATATATATATATATATATATATATATATATATATATATATATATATATATATATATATATATATTTGTTTTTCTTCATATAAGATATGATTAATAATTTATTACAATGATGAGTGTTTCATATATAGGGAACATATGTTGACCATCCATGAAAGGATGTGTCTTTTGAATAATTAATAACTATTTATTATTATCATTTACTTATTATATATGATATTTACTAATCAATAATTATATTGTTCATTTAGGTTTCTGTGGTGAGAAAAATGTTCAGAATTTGTCGGAAGAACCACAGTGTTATTGACAACTTGTCGTCGACATTTCGGATCCACAACAGAATCCATCTTCAGGACAAAAAATCCTGAGGAAAAAATATAAGAGAGGAGCCTTAAATAGTGATGAGGCGGGTGAAAAAACTACGGTTGGCTGAAGATGGATCCTGTTGTGGATCCGAAACGTCAACGACAAGCTGTCAATAACACTGTGGTTCTTCCGACAAATTCTGAACAATAATTATATTATTAATTATTATTATAAGAGAATGTCTTCCCAATGTTGTCCAAACATCAGCACTCCCTCTCAACGAGGGAAAAATTATGCATCATGCCAAGCTCGTCTTTGAAGTACACAAACTTCACCCTAGACTCATGACACTAGGGAGGAGAAATTCCTTCTGTGGTTCTCCCTCTGAGCCAATTAACTCCCACCTGAATCGAGGAGAAATTCCTTCTGTGGTTCTCCCTCTGAGCCAATTAACTCTCTTTAAGATCAGCCTCACTATGGGTCTGCATGTAATAGCATATAGCATATTGAGTCTTTATTATTCCTTTTCAAATCACCATGACTAGGACAAACACCATACCATGACCTTTCACCACAAGTACACACCTGTGAGTGAATTTCAACCTGATGCTAACTGACACGTGGAAAACACTTCAACCACCTCGAGTCCATATTATTCCTTGTCATGATCAAGGAAGGACTACGCCTGGGCCCATTTACCACAGGTGCACCTTTATGATAAATGTATCCTATCTCCCTTGGTCTATAGCCCAATCTAGGAGAAGTTTCGCCTGATGCTAAAACATCAACACTCCCTCTTAGCTAGGGAGGTATCTTTCCATAGTAGTACAAAACTATTGTCTAGATACACATAGTCTCCACTAGTGGTACACAACCACCATAGTATAAAAAGGTTTGTCACACATGGCACTTCCATGTGGACTTCTAGAGGCTATTCCCTCTAGGAACACTTAGGGTCAACTCCCCATAGTGTGTGATGTCAAGGGTCAACTCCCTTGACATGTCCTCATGTTCTCTCCACATGGTACGTTGGGCTATGAGCCCAAATGCACTTATCCCTTCTCAAATAAGTGTCCCACTTATCCCTTCTCGAATAAGTGTCCTCATGGATCAACTCAACTCAATTCACAAAGGAGTACGATCTGGAGAATGTTTGTCACACATGGCACTCCCATGTGGACTTTTAGAGGCTACACCCTCTAGAAACACTAGGGTCAAATTCCATAGTGTGTGACGTCAAGGGTCAACTCCCTTGACATTTCCTCATGTGCTCTCCACGTGGGACGTGTCCTCATGTGCTCTCCACAAGGGACATTGGGATATAAGTCCAAAAACACTTATCCCTTATCGGATATGTGTCATCACAGATCAACTCAACTCAGTCACAGAGGAGTACAATCTGGAGAATGTTTCAGGAAGATGCAAATATCAACACTCCCTCTCAGCGAGGGAGGCATTCTCTGCCACACTAAGTCTATCACGAAAGTACTTGAACTTCATCCTGGTTTGGTAAGAACATCAACAACCTGCTCATTTGTAGGAAGGTACTGCACCAATACTTCCTTCCTTGCACCATGTCTAAGATGTAATGGTACTTGATCTCAATGTGGTTCGATTTGTCATGAAACACTGGATTATCTGAGATCTTCACACAACTTTGGTTACCATAATGAATAATGGTGGAATCCAACACATTTTCAGATAAATATGCAAGGAGCTTGCGAAGACACACTGCTTCATGGATTGACATACTGAATGCAATGTACTTTGCTTTTGTTGTGCTCAAAGCTACAAAATTTTGTTTCCTGCTACACTAGGAAACCATGAAAGATCCCAAAGTGAAGCAATACCCGAATGTGCTCTTTATGTCCACTGGGCTCCTTGCCCAATCAGAGTAAATATATTCCTGCCATGTCATATCAATAATGTAAGTATATCTCAGACCATGTACAACTGTGCCTCGCAAGTATCTCAATACATACTTTTCAGCAATCCAGTGTGTCTATCTCGGTTGACTTATAAACTCTCTAAGTGCACTCACTGCATATAAAATTTGTGGTCTGGCGTTAACCAGATACATCAATTATCTAATCAACTCTTTGTATAGAGTCAGATCAATTTCGTCATAATTGGAAGAAGACACACTTAGTTTCTTCGGATTCGTCACCATTGGTGTAGCCATGGGCTTCAAGTTTATCATCCCAAACTTCTTCAATATCTCAAATATGTACTTCCCCTAACTCAGGAAGATCTCATCAGTTATCTGCCACACCTCTAGTCCCAAGAAGTAGTGCATCATACCAAGGTCCTTCATCTCAAACTTAGAGGCAAATGCATACTTGCATTCAACAATAAGGATCTCTGTATCGTTGAGGAATAAATCATCAACGTAGAGGACCGAAATCAGGGACTCACCATTAACAATATTGTAGTACAGGCTGGGATCAACAACACTTTTGTTGAAGCCCAAAAGTCATCAGGTGTCCATCAATCCTCACATACCAAGCTCAAGGTGTTTTCTTGAGTTCATACAAGGCCTTCTTCAACCTACACACATGAGACTCCTCATGTATCATGAAACCATATGGATTCTCGGTGTATACTTCTTCCTCAATCTCTCCATTGAGAAAGGTTGTGTTTACATCCATCTGATGTACTCTCCAACCCATGGATATTGCAGGGGAAATAATCATCCAGATAGAAGTGTATTGAGAAACAAGAGAAAATGTCTCCTCATAATCTATTCCATCCACCTGAAAGAATCCTCTAGCAACAAATATGATTTTGTGCCTCTCGATGCTCCCATCAACTATGAGTTTGATCTTGTAGATCCATTTGGAGGTCACTGCAAACTTCCCCTCAGGTCTCAGAACAATATCCGACACATCATTCTTCATGATGGACTAATACTCCTCCATCATGGCATCTCTCCATATTGGATGACTAGTTTCCTCCTCATAATAGGAAGGTTTAGAATCAATTATGTGGCTCATAGTTGTGTCATGGAATTAATATCTATGAGGTATATTTCTCTCTCAGAAGGTACCATCTCTTCCTGTCTCTCACTCAATCTATCTCTAACCAGGGATGTAGATCCGATATTCCTTCAAAGACTCATTGTACCCCACAAATGTACCCTTTCTACCTAAAGGGTCTAGTTTGGTTCTTTTTCTCCTGGGGTACATGAATGTATACTGAACACCCAAATATCTTGAAGTGTCCAACCTTAGGCTTCACTCCAGTGAAGGCCTCCTTAAGAGTCATGTTCCTTAAGGACTTATGTTCTGAACATACACTACAGTCATGGATGCCTCTGCCCATAGAAACATAGGTAAATGTTGATCATGAATCATCGTCTTGACTGTCTCAACAATAGATATGTTCTTCCTCTTGATCCCTACCTCAAACATCTCTGGGACACATTGAGGTTCCCTCATGGAACCAATGTCCCCCAAGACATATCAAGGTTTCCTCATGAAACCAATGTCTTGGCTCCTTCATCTAGTAATCCACCGACTACTATGCAATAAACTAGTAGCATACTACTACTACCATTCCATCGGTAGCTCAAATCACCCGCTACATTCTTTATGACTATGCTACAATCAACCAGTAGCACACAACTACTGCAGTGTCCTCCAATAGTACACAATTGTTTCCATGGCATAGTAGTACAAAACTATTGTCCAGTGGTACACAACCACTTCCATAGTCTCATGACTACGTAGCAATCCACTAGTAGAACATAGCTACTAGCATGTTGTCCAGCGGTGCACAACCACTTCCATAGTCTCCATGACCATGTTGTGATGTTTCTCCTCTCCTAGTAGTCTTATTCACACCTAGCCACCTCGCATGGTGTAGGCAAGACTACGACCATAGCCTCATTCACACCTAGCCACCTTACATGGCATAGGAAAGGCTAAGATGCAAGTCTTATTCACACCTAGCCACCTCACATGGCTTAGGAAATACTTGTACCGAACTGAGAATTACTCCCTCAGTCACCTCACATGACTAATTAGGGAAACCCTTGTTCATAAGGGTTAGTTGGCTAGAGGAGATAAAACACCACACCTCCCTCTTAAAGAGGGTGGAAATTATTTAAGACATAGAGGGAGTTCTTGAAGCAATGGTGGAAGGAAATATTGATGTTGTAGCGTTTTTCGTTGCTTTCACAGGGCCACATAATACCCTTTATGCGATTATGCGAGCTTCTCTCCTCTAGAAATCTCAATGTTGTCTTCGTCACGACTCCTCTCAATGTCAAGCTCCTTCGCAACGAGCAAGCGGATGGTTCGCACATTAGGCTGCTAGAGATCTCGATGCTTGTCGTCCCAAGGATGCCCGAGTGCATGGAAAACACCAAGCGCGTCCCTGAGCGCCTTGAAGAGTTGTTCTTTCGGTCCATGGAGGAGACACAACCATCTTTGAGAGAAATACTCATCCGCCTTCGACCCAACTCTATCATTGTTGATTTATAGCCCTTCTTTCTCCCAGATATCGTCACCGAATTAAACATATATACGATATTCTTCCCCTTAATAGAATCTTATAGCGACTGTCTCATGTACTCCATTTTCATCAGCCTGTCCTTCTTACATCATGATGGTGATCTTCCTCTGTTGGTAAATCTGCCAGGCCTCCTGAAGGCAATCTCCATGCGTGACTGTGATTTTCTCCCTCTTTTCCGTGAATCCATCAAGGGTGACCCAGATTCCATTAAGGATATATACACCAACGGTGTTCGACACTTTGATCAGTGCAACCTAGTGGTGGCTAACAAGTTCTACGAGATGGAATCGGAGATGGTGGATCACCTTAGAAGCGTCGATGGGAGTGCAAAGAATCCCAATTCCAGTTTGTCATATTCAGAGTGCTCGAAATGGATGAATTCTCGGGAGTCTGAATCTGTAATATATATATATATATATATATATATA
>ML788988.1:261473-291466 GCA_009831015.1 Picea engelmannii
TTATGATAAGTTGGGTCATCTTGATTGTATTCGTCTGACTTGCATCATGTTGGTTCGAGTGTTGACCTAGAGTCAAGGGGGTTGTTTCTTCTACACACGCGCACACACTTCAAAAAAAAAAAATTCACCGGTTGACTGAGTAGTTGTCCTTAGCTAGGAGGGGTGTTACAGATTTGCAGTAAATGAAAATAAACCAAATGAAATTGAAATGCTAACCTCTACTGTTACTATTACATATAGTACCTTCCTAAGGAGGGGGACCTACCCCCTTAAGCGAGGCACTGAGAGACTACACCAAAATCACGTGATCCCTTAATACATAAACACACGAATGGAAATAGGAACATAAGCTTATATTTCCAAAGTTGAAAAAGACACAATAACAGAACATATTCATTTGAATGATTTTCTTCCTCCTCATCTTTAGAGTTCTAAGGTTTTTATACAATGAGGTTATTGTCCTAAAATTATACAAATAAATGATGGACAATTGTAAGAATCTAGTTGTTCATTTGCTTACAAAAACTTGCTAAAATTTAGAAATGGATTTGTTCCTATTGACTCGATAGGATGGTTGAGTTCTCATTTTGGTAGCCAACTTGTACTTTGTCACTTTCCTTTATGAGGCTCAATTCCTATTTGCCAATTTCAACATTTGACTATTGTGTTGGAATCACGACAATAGGTAGACTCAAAATTGTGGAAACATAAAGTATTTTAGGAAAATTTGTGATAAAGAACCATCCTTTTCTCTCAAACCTTAGATTATTTTAGAAATCGGATTGTAAGAGACTCAGTTTGATGTTACAAACAAAACTCATGTCGTGCATTTTTCAAATTCATCTTCGTCTGCTCGAAAATTGGGATGGAAGTTGGTTGTTTCAAAACTGATGTTAATTTTGGTATGTACACTTATCTCATACTGGAGGTCTACACGTGAAATATGGGTAAGGTTTGATCCACCCAAATCCATGTCTTCAATCTTAGGAACAAAATCCGTTTTGGATTTATATGTGGAGGTGCATTGGTATGCCAATCTTGGAATTTCTGCAACGGTGTCATATTTTTCTTGTAGTCGCAACCATGGTGAGAAATTGCAGCCATTATCAAAAGTTGCAACTACTGAAAGGATTCCATTGTATTTCTCTGTATAGAAATGTTAGTGCATAGTCATAACAATTTCCTTAAGAAATATGCAAGAATAGTATAAAAATGGGATATGGGGAAAGATTCATACCTTAATAAAAAGTAAGGCAAACTGGACAAGGAAAGTATAAAAAAGGAAATGATTAATGAAAAATTATAAGCAAACAGGTATTAGACAAGCGTTGAAAGTATGCCATTTTAGGAACCCATCATCTCCCCCACCCAAAAATTGTTGCATGTCCCCATGCAAGCAAAAATCACTCAATGTTAGAGAAGTCAGGGTGACCCTAGGGGTCACTGATACCATAGATTAACTCTTCTACTGCCTCCTTCTCTTCATTGATATCCTATTCTACTGGATCTTCTCTTTTTTGTCCTTTCTCTGTCTCTGTCTGAGTGGATTTATCAATTAGTTGCTATAGTAATGACAAATTGGAAAATGCGGTGTTTGATGCAACCAATCATCTAGAATGAGGATATTTTTGGTGAGTATATCATGACAACCTAGTGCACCAATCTGAAGATACAAACAAACAATCTACTATAGGAAAGTAACAACAAGTGTTGTAGCTTCTATAGTGGAGTAACAACAAGTGTTGTAGTTGTTATAGTGGAGTAACAATAGATTTGAAAATTTGAATTTTTATGCAAACAATAACTCAAATGAAGAATTTTTGGTGGTTTTATGGATCACCATCTAATGCATATTCCTACCAAAAATCAAAGCAACCTAATGCAAAAATCCCAAAATATGACGAATAAGATGCTACATGCGAGTAACAACAAGTGTTGCAGGAGTAACAACAGACGTTTTAAGCCATTTTTCACAGAATACAAACTGTTTTTTATGAAATTTTGTGAGCAACGTTTCACAATTTAATTGTTTCTTCATACAAAAAATCAGAGCCTTTTGATGCACGTATTTCAAGATAAAATGAAATTGGTTGTAGGTGACGGTGACCACTTTCTCAAAAACCATGAGCTAGAATCACCTGAAAATTGTGTTTCTTGTTCCTCTCATTGGAGTGATTCTCTCCTCAAAATTCTATGGCAATCATATGTATAATTTGTGGGATATGCTCAATTCAATTTCTGCACTTTTTTTTAAATGTGAATGAGTGAATATTGAGAATGAGTGTTTGTTGTTGGTTCTGGATGAAAAAAAAGAACCTCTATCTCATGTTACTTCATTTGTGTTGTGCCCTCTACCTCTTGGGTAACCTGTTCTCGAGAGGACTCTCCACTGGTTCTTGTGTGACAGTGGGAGCTTGTGCTTCCGACTCTTTTTTCTCTGTCTGAATGTGTATCAATGAGGGTAATAAGACTGTCTCTGAAGGTGTCTTGTGTTGGTTCTTGTTTGTCTGCACTGACCTATGTGCCTATTGCCTCGTTGGTTTCTTGATTGGGGTCCTATGTTGGTTCTTGTGTGATAGAAGAGGGTTCTATCTCTGTTATTTCATTTACTTCCATATTGTTTCCCTCCATTGGTTCTTGTGTGACAATGAAGGGTTTCATCTCTATTTCTTCCTCTATATCTTGGTCCTCATTCTAGGATTTGTAGGTTCTCTTGTATCAATGATCCTTCCATGGTTCCTTCTTCCTGCTAATTCTAATTTCTTGTGATTATATAGGGAATGGTTGTTAATTGAGTGGGGAATTATGAAAATAACAGTGGTGGTTATGGTAATGAAAGGTCGTGGATATGGCAATGATTGTGTAAGGTGGCAGTTATAGTGGAATGATAATATAACACATGCCATTGAAAACTACTCCTTACACATTCTTATGGAGACTCATATGTCATGTCCCCATTTTTGGAATGCCCCTGTTCAGTAGTGGAAATGACTTACGTGGTTTGTTGGTGAAGAAAAAGAAAGTCAAAAGGGGTTATTTAATGTTACTTAGTTAAGAGATGTTATGTATTTAAAGTTACATTAGATTAATAAGTTACTTATCTATTATTGAAAATTATTTTTAATCCTAGAGTGAAATAAAAAGGCGGATAAGTGTCATATTTGATTTCATCAAAAAGGGAATAAGGGTTACATTTGATTTGGTCAAAAAGGGGGAAAGTTCTAGAAGGCATGGAGAAATGATAAAAGGATGGGTAGAGCCTCACTTTGGAATTATGATTTGATCTCTCACTTTGGAAGTTCTATTGGAGCCATTTTTTCGTTAGGGTTTAGCAAAACCATTCCACTATTGTAGTTTAGTTTTGGTGGTGCAATATTCACCCTAGCTAGACAAGGATGAGGACCCATCCTAGATCTTCATTGGACCTTCATCTTGTGTTTTGATTTCAGTTTTGGGTTGTAGTGATTTGCTTGGAGAGGTTCTGGCACTTGGAGGGTTTGATCTCATCTATTGAGGAGGCCATGGCATGATTCATGTTTTTGACTTGTATTGTGTGTTTTCCATTAATGTATTGCAGTTGCCATAACAACCATTGGATTGTTTTATTCAAATGTTAATTCATAATAATATACCACACATTGTCTGTTTCTATTTCTGGTGTATTTGTATTACATGCAATACGTTTGAAAAAATCTCTATTAGTAGAATGAATGCAAACTGTTTGTGAAAATTTGTCAACCAAATTAGTGCATCAAGAACACTTAATGCACAGAAGGACATAATATCCCATCCCATTCTATTGGGGATATTACAGTGGTATCGGAGCTGGTGATATTTACATCATGTGATTGCATCATAGCACTTTCCTTGGCCAAAGAAGGAAAACAAATTGGATCTTTTTGCAAATTTTTTTCAAAGGAAAAAAAGGGGGCGACACATTTCAGATTACATTCAGAAACTTTTTGAGAAGAATTTTCCAAAAATAAAATTGGATATTTGAATTCTTCTCGGAAAAATACCAATTAAAAAAAAAATCAGTCGAAACGGAGTTTGGGAAGTAAAGTTATTAACATTTTAACTTTGACAAACATTTCAGGGTTTTTCCAGAAAAATCCATGTGATTTACAGTGTGGGGATAATCAACATGGACAAGGATATGATATAACTTATGTATACCCTGAAGGGAACTCTGGATAATATGGTAAGGGCATGGTAGGATCTATGCTTATTAGTTGAGAAGAAGAGTAAAAGGCCGAAATCTAGAAAGTTTGATGATGCCAAAAGCTCAACTCATGATGGGGGTTTGGTAGAATCAAAGGGGGACGTGAATGCATCTAGCCATGTTCAGGATGTATGCATGGAGGAAGACCAAAAAACAACCTATGAACTAACTAATGACACTGATGAAACTAGTGTGCTAGATGGAGAAAATGAGGATGCGACATCTTATTCTACTTGTGATGACCATGAGGAGATTTCAATCAACTGACGTTGAGGATTCAACATCTCTCCCTGTGTATGATGATGAGGATGAGTATGTCTCAAGAAGGAATGAAACACTTCATCCTATTTATGACATGTATAACAATAAAGTCACAATTTTACCAGAATATGACACAGATTGGGAAGATGACAATGAAGGGGATGAGAGAAGATCATAACACTTGTGTGAGGAAGATAGTTCACATTACATGTCATCATCTAGTGATTTAGTTGATCCCTTGTGTGAAAACCCACTGCATGTTGATGAAATAACATTGCATGAACTAGAGGATCGATTATTAGTAAAAAAGGAGCAAGTTTTTTAGGTGTTGACGAGGACGGATGGTGCTCATAAATTCATTGAAGACCTTATGTGGAAAACTAAGATGGAGGAGAGGAAAATGGGAATTGTAGATGGAGTCACTAGTACCCAATTACACATAATAAAAGAAGCATTAGAATAGATTAAATTTGATTACTTGCAGATGTTCATGGATAGGGACCTTTCTCTCAAGTTTGTTGAGAACAAGGAAAGGGAGATTGAGGAGCTTTATTACCAGCTTAGTTTAGCACACTCTTCATCGTTGACAACAACAAAGACTCCATCATCTTTGGCAACATTGACACATGAGGGAATGAGTGGCACTCATGATATAAGGGAGGAGCCTCTTGTGACGATTCCAGACAAAGAGCATTTAGAGTTGCAGGTGTATGAAGAGAGTTTTGACATAGAGGGTTTTGACCATGCACCAGTTTTTTATTACAGGGATCATGATCCATTTATTTTGTCTCAAGGATTAGCCACAAATATAGTAGTTGAGAATATTCCTTGTGGAACATCCAACAAGGAATTATATGCACCACTTGACTGGGGGATTGCGCATAGGACATATTTGGATACATTACTTTGGGATCCAGGTTCAATTGATATTAGTAGAGTGATTGATATAGTGGACCCTATGGGATATAGGGTGGTACATGATGATACAGTGGTGTGCAGTGGTATACAACAATATAAAATGGTGTACGATGGTGTACATTGGGATTTTGGGATGTTTCCCCTAAGGAGACATCTAGACAGGGACTTCATACATATCATTGAGTTTGGTTCACCCAGGATCGATGATTGGATGGGCAGGCTTCATGGAGAGGAATATTCCTCGAAGATTGATATTCAATTAGGATATCACCAATGCAGGAACAGAAGGCAATATACCCATAGGATTTCTCTCATATTTTTCCTTGGGTTCTTGGTCATACCATTGGGGTTGGCCAACACACTTGACACTTTATAGTCTTGCAGGAACTGGTAGTGGCATCTAGTGATATCTTCTAATACCAACAATATACTCAACAAGGCATGGAGGGTTCACCTGAGTCTATTGGGTGAGGCGGGCATGATTATATCCATGTCAAAGTTATTTCATTTGGTATATGTGGTTGGAGCGTAGGAGGAGATCCATATTGTATTGGACCAGTTCACAAAGATTTTAGTTGACAAAGTGGTGGATGACATTATCCACTGCGGAGGTCGCACACATGTAGTCCTTGAGTCCACACTTAGGGATTATTTTATGCGTGATATGTGTGATTCACCTCTGGCAGGGAATTCTAGGTACTCGTATGAGTATGAGGCACCACAGATAACATGAATAATTTCCAGGGAGGTATTCAGACTCCACAAATTACTTGAGAACATTGACGGTGATTGATATAGCATATTACTCGGTGTAGTTCGATAGGATTAGAACATATTAGAAGGCACATAGTTGATTCCTAGTGCTTGGTTTCCACCAGCGAATTGGCTCACTTTGAATCTGATGGTTACTAGTATGGCACAACAACAACTAGCAGGTATTGGCAGAGGTGGAATTCCAATTTGGTGGTGGGATCCGAGAATTCATTTGAGTGATATATTGATTCAGATGATGATAATAAAAATATCCATGACATTGATTGCCCTTATTTATTTTTGGGACATCGGTAGAGGGGAGGTCGAGACTTACTCTATCTCGAAGGACAAGCTCGAGGCTGACCATTGATTTGTAGACTTAGACTTCTTCTATTCCAGAAAAAGAGGACTTCTTCTATGCCCCTGTGTGGATCAGACTCTATTCTCTTCCACAATAATTCTAGCTTGGAGTGATCCATGTGGATATTGGTGGTCACCCAACTTTTCCAACTGGCTCAAAACAATTTTCTGGCAATTTTGGTAATTTACTAATTTTAGCAATTTTTAACTTATGGGGCCATTTTGAGGGCCTAAATGAAGGTTTTTTGGGATCGAGGTTCTCAATTATAGTTGAAGGCTCTTATTTAGACCGAAAAATTAATCTCCTCGACGATACCTTTCCAACGAGTTGTCGTGCGCCCCAAACAAAGATCGTATGCCAAAGTTACGCCCATGGGAAGTTGATACACCAAACTACCCAAAACGGGGTCCACAAAACTATTGGCTTTTCATCTTCCGGGTTTAGGGTTTTGGATTTTATTTATGATAAAAAGGCCTTTGGAGCCTCATTGTAAAATTATCTTTCTGCGAATGCGAGTAGCTGTCACATCTCTTCTCAGAGATAAGCTGCAACCATTCTAGCGAGTCTTTCACTCTGTATTTTTACAGTCTTTGTACATTTTCGCTCATTAATATATAATTTTGTATTAATGTATCTTTGTGTTTATGGTTGCATCTATGATACATTTATGTTATATTATTGGATATCCAAGATATCTCTGTACATTTATTTATTATATCTCCGCTCTCATTTCGTGCCGAAAATAATCCGGATCAGTGGTATCAGAGTAGGTTGCTCTTGATCATTTTTTTTCCAGTGCATGTCCCCAGTCAGGTCTGAGTATATCAAGTTGGGTATCGATCTTGTCTCTCTTGAAGACAATCTCTCTTGCACACCCAAGAAACCCTCCATGGTGGAAGAAAAGAAAAACGACAGAGCAACTGATTCTATCAATATGTTACTTCAACAAGCTCTCACGTGACAGAGGGACGAAATGATGGAGAATTTTTCCCACATCCTTCAACGCCTGCCGATAGAAACAAGCGCATCTTCATCAAACAACCACTTTGGAAGCACCTCTCCTTTCAAGGTACAGGTTAATTTTGATATTCTTGTATTTGAAGGTCAGATAGATGTGGATGCCCTAGACAAATGGTTAAATCTGTTAGAAAGTTATTTCTATGTTCACCATTTTTCAGACAGGGAAAATATCACCTTCGCACTCCTTAAATCTCTCCCCCATGTCAAACATTGGTGGGAAACTTACTGGGAGCAAAGTTCCACAGAAGAGTTTGGAATATATGGGGTCGATCCCACTTGGGATTTTTTTGTGGACGCAGCAAAGGAACAATATTACCATGTTGGAAACTATGAGGAGTAGTATATGAGATGGACCACGCCGCAACAAGAGAGGGGCCAAGCAGTTCTAGATTTCACCAATACCTTCCATACCTTGCACACCAAGTTGGGTATCAAAGACTCCGAATGACATTTGGTTCTGAAATACCATGGGGCTCTAAACAGATACATCCAAACTGAAATGGATTTTCTGGACATATCATCACTCGGTGCTACTTATCGATATGTTGTTAAAATCGAGTAGAAATTTAAGCACCAGAACAAACGAGAGTTCGTTTCTGCAAATCTGCAACAACCAAAGTATTATAAAGACGACCCTAACAAACAACTTCCTAAAAACCAGTCTAAGCCACAGGAAAAGAAGGGTCACGGGAAAACAAAGAAGGACACCAGAAAATGGTATGATTTCCACAAAATCCCCTGGCACAACACCAATGAATATCGCTCAAAACATTCATTGGTGATCGAGATCAAAGACAAGGAGCCGAACCCTAATTTAGAATCTGATTCTGAAAATAGTGCTAAAAGATAGATCATCGATGTAGACCCCACTTTTATTTCCGTGACCACAACAATTCAACCAAAAGAACCAATAGATCCCGAAGAGGGGGAGCACCTTTTTCATTCATTGATGTGGGTTAAAGGGACCCCATTGCATTTTATTGTTGATAGCGGAAGCCAGAAGAACCTCATCTCAGCAGAGGTCATCAAACAGTTGGGATTGTTGACAACACCACACCCGCAACCATACAACATCGGGTGGCTTTGCTAGGGACGAGATATTTGTGTCAGGGAGCAGTGTCAATTATCATATGGCATCCATATGTGATGTTTCCCCACTAGATGTCTATGATTTTCTCTTGGGCCAGCCATATATGCGGAAGCGCCATGTTGTTTATGAGTCTCGACCTTGTAGTGTCATTATTACTTTGGGGGGTCATCTCTATAGAATACCAGAGGTAATTCCAACTATTGTCCCACCTAAACAGTGTTGCAAGGTAGTATCTCGTACTATAAAATTTAGCTTCATCACAGCCTGTTCAAAGCATGAACAAAAGAACACTACTACAACCTTAGTCTAAGCACCTTCTATCCAACAGAAGCAGGTCGACAAGATTGCAACAAAGTGTAAAGATTCCTTCTGCACACAAGCATCTCATGTATCCAGACTAGTTAAAAATGTCCAACCCTTCCAACCACAGGTTCGTGACAACCTTCAACAAGCTAAGCATCACAACTTCTCCAACAAGTCAAGCAACTCATCAAGATGGAGATTCAACAAATGCTTTTCCCTCTCCCCATGGAACTCATTGCAATGGATACCATTGCTTCCTAAGGAGGAAGGATTGATCCAGGTGGATATCGGTGGCCACCCACCTTTTCCAACTGGCTCAAAACAATTTTCTCGCAATTTTGGTAATTTACTATTTTTAGCAGTTTTTAACTTGTGGGGCCTTTTTGAGGGCCTAAATGAAGGTTTTTTTGGATCGAGGTTCTCAATGATATTTGAAGACTCTTATTGATCCCTCAAAATTAATCTCCTCGATGATACCTTTCCAACGAGCTATCGTGTTCCCCAAACGGAGATCGTATGCCAAAGTTACGCCTCTGAGAAGTTGATACACCAAACTACCCAAAACAGGGTCCCCAAAACTATTGGCTTTTCATCTTCCGGGGTTAGGGTTTTGGATTTTCTTTATGATAAAAAGGCCTTTGGATCCTCATTGTAAAATTATCTTCTTGCGAATGCGAGTATCTGTCACATCTATTCTCAGAGATAAGATGCCACCATTCTAGCAAGTCTTTCACTCTGTATTTTTACAGTCTTTGTACATTTTCACTCATTAATAGAAAATTGTGTATTATTGTATATTTGTGTTTATGGTTGCATCTCTGATACATTTATGTTATATTATTGGATATCCGAGATATATCTGTATATTTCTTTATTATATCTTCGCTCTCATTTCGTGCCGAAAATAATCTGGATCATGGAGAAATTATTTCTAGCATTGGAAACAACCCTTAAGTCTATGTCAAATTAGTAGAGGTGACACACCAAAGAATATACACCTCATATGTGCATATATGCATTTATATGAACATTTCCAAGCCTTTACCAGAGTCTCTAACCCTAGAGTACCAGGATGAAGAATGGGTTCAAACCATTGATTATGAGCACATTCCCTTTAGATGTCAAAAATTCCATAAACATGGTAGCTTGTTCAAGTATTTCCCTTTAAATTCCCCTCAAATATCGATACAGGGGACTCCAGAAAAACCCAAATATGGCTTTACTCAAGTCCAAGGGAGGAAAAATCAAAACCATAAAAAACCCACCTCATGACCGGGCAAGAAATCATCAACGAGCAACTTCTTTGAAGTCTTAAATAAGCTCTTAGACTCCCATGAGGTGGAAGACCCACATCAATATATAAGCAAGGATAATACCCAAGGTAAAGCTAAATAGATTTCATAACTAGTTCTAGAGCAGATCATCCTACCCAACAACAAAGTACTACTTGAGGAGGACCAACTTATAGACGATGGCGGGGAAATGGACATGATACTAAATGAAAAAGAATTAGGAGATATAGATATGGAGAGACACGAGGAGGAATATCACAAGAAGGAGCTACAAACCATTCCCCTAGATAAATTACACAAGGTACATAAGGTTTATTTGAACTCCACTGTAGGAGTGACCTCTAGATCTGGGGGTGGTCTTGGAATTCATACACACCCTCAAAATGATATTCGTAAAACACCAAAAGAAGGAAAAATACAAGGAAGAAAATCATACCAACAACTCATTCGTGAGGTAGGTAGCTTTATGATCAACTTGGGGTAGATCCAAAATCTCACTAAGGGATTCTTTAACTCCCCTCCTCCACATTCCTCATGAAGATTATGTCATGGAATGTTAGAGGCCTCAATGGAAAAACTAAGCAGAGGGTTCTTCAAAACAATATCATGGCAGATAATCCAGATATATTACTATTACATGAGATGAAATGCACCGATATCACACCTAAAAAATACATTCTCTCGATGTTGGCGACAAAGAAACTATGTCTACAATTATTCTACAAGAGCATCAGGGGGAATTTCCATTCTATGGAACCAAACTACAGTGGTAATGGAAAAAATTTACACTACCTAATGGACTATGAGTGCTCATTATCATGCTATTGGATCAAACAAAGAAGGGGTTAATACAAATCAAACCTATGGTCCCTAGCTTCCCCAAGAGAAGAATTTTTTTTAAACAAATATGTTGATCCTGAGTTCCATAATGGAACATAGGAGATGGGTTTTAGGCGGCGAATTCAACATCATTCTTTCTTTGGAGGAAAAGAGGGGGGGAATTAGAATACTAGATAGGGATAGAGAAGGTCTTCAAAAAATAATTTATTACCTTCATTTGATTGATATAGAAACTAGAAATGGAACCTTCACTTGGTCAAATCATCACTCCGACTCACACCAAGTTTCGTGTTGACTCAATGGATTCCTAGTTTCCTAATCTCTAATGATGAAAGGTCTCCTCATGGAAGCCAACATCCTTCCTTGCTCTGGTTTGGATCAATGGTCGGTTCTTCTATGGGTGGATCTCACTAGCTATCCCTATACCAATCCATCCAAGTTTGAAAATGTTTGGCTCTCCAATCCATACTTCCAGGAAAATGCTTCCACATGGTGGGAAAATGTAGCAATATCCCATGGAACCCTGATGTACACATTTCAACATAAACTTAAGAACTTTAAACAACACCTTCAGGAATGGAATAAAAATGATTTTAGTAACATATTCCAAGCTCAACAATCTATAGAATAGTGCATGGAAGAGATACAAAGACAACTTATAACCCAAGGCAACAACAATTCTCTTCAAGAAGAGAAGAAACGTCTGAAACAATAGCTGAAGGAAAGATATATGAAAGAGGAAATTCTCCGGCGACAAAAATCTAGAGTGCAATGGCTAAAAGAGGGAGAGAAGAACACTAAATTTTTCCATTGATCCATGATACATAGAAGACATGTCAATTGAATAACTAAACTGGAAAACAATCAAGGTCAATAGATTTTGGACCATGAGGGCATGGAAAATGAACTTGTCAAATACTATCAAGATATGTTGCCTAAGCATTGTCCAGATAGATCACAGGCCATCAACAAAATCACTTAGCATATACCATCTATGGTTAACCAGCAAAAAAATGAGTTTTTTCTAAGACCAATCACCATTGAAGAAATGGATAAGGAAATAAAAGAGATGCTAGGTGGGAAATCTCCAGGATCTGACATTTTTACGACCGATTTTTTCCATCATTGTTGGCCCATGGTCTGTGAATAAGTCTAGAAAATATTGGAAGACTCTCGCATCATAGGTGGTGTCTTACAAGTTCTTAATGCCACTTTCCTCACCTTAATATCGAAGGAGGAGCAGGTCACTCATCCCAAGAAGTTCAGGTCGATTTCTCTCTGCAATGTTATCTATAATATTATAACCAAGGTTATGGATCTAAGACTTAAACCTATTCTTCCTTTTATTATTTCTAAAGAGAAATTAGGTTATGTAGAGGGGTGTCAAATCCTAGACAACGTCATTCTATCTCATGAGATAATACACTCTCGGGAATCCTCATGCACTCTAGGTATGATCATCAAGCTAGACCTCTCAAAATCCTTTGATAAACTCAATTGGAAATACATGAAGTCTCTTCTTTTTTATTTTGGGTTTTGTAATGAATGGGTTAACTAGGTTCTCAACCTCATCTCCTCAAATTTATTTTCCATCTTAGTTAATGGTGTTCCCTCAAAGACTTTGTCTCCTTCCATAGGTATCTCTTAAGGGGATCCCTTGTCCCCCTTCATCTTTTTCATCACGACTGAAGGATTAAGTTGTTATATCAAATCCTCCATTACCAACGTCTCTCTCTAGAGTATGCCCTTGCATGGAATCCAACCAACATTTTCTCATAGCCAATTCGTGGATGACACAACGATGATGGGATCACCCATAGCTAAGGAGGCCCTCAAGATTAGGAGAATCCTAAATTATTTCAGTGAGGCCTCGAGAACTACTATCAACAATGAAAAATCTCAAATCTTGTTTTTCAACACTCCTCTAGCTATTCAAAATCACATATCCTCCGCTCCTTCAAAAAAACATGCAATACATCCATAATCACATGCAACACAATAGAATCTTGCAAGTTGCGGATTTTTGGAATACCTTGGCTCCTCCTCCTCCTTGACGAGAATGGAAATTAATGCACAAGGACCTTAATTTTTTGTTGGATTGCAACTTAATAACATGGAAGGACGAGGTTGATCTAAGGAGAATTCGTACTCAAAATGGATTGGACATTCTTCACAGGGGTCATTCATCCCTTAGTACCTTTACCATCAAAGAGGCCTATGGTTTCATGGCTCAATTTCACCTTCATCCTAATGACAAGATCTAGTACATCATTTGGAAATCAAGCCTTTGGCCTAAGGTAATCCTTTTTCTCTGGTTACTGGTCCAAAATCAAATTGTGACTTCAGACAATCTTAGAAAATGGGGATTCATTGGTCCCTCTGCCTGCCCTCTATGTTCCCAGAAAGAGGAATCCATGGAACACCTCCTTAATCAATGCTCCTTCAGTTCCAATATTTGGGACCATGTTTCCCAGGCCATGAAGAAAACAGACACGCGGATTGACAACATCATTCACTCCATTCAAAATTGGAGGCCCTCAGCGTTGAAGAATCCAATTCTCAATAGGATATGGAAACTCCTCCCTAGATTTGTAGTCTGGTATATTTGGAAGGAAAGAAACAAAATAATTTTTCACTCTTGGGAACAATATGTCTGGTCCAAAATATGTGAGAGCATTCAAGAAACTATCGGATCCCAAAAATGGTCTGAAGATGATCTTTATTATGAACCCAGTCAACACATTATACTATCTAATTGGCACCTAAATCTCAATCAATCTCACATCTCCACCATCTCTCGCTATATCGTTGTGCACATATTCGTCTCATGGAAAAGGTCCACCAATGGGATTCCACAAAATGAATTTTGATGGTGCCTGCAAGGGGAATCCAGGGTCAGCGGGATTCAATGTGGTTTTTTGATCTAGGTGGATATCAATGGCCACCCACCTATTCCAAATGGCTCAAAATGGTCTTTTGGCAATTTACTATTTTTACTAGTTTTTCGGTTCCTAAACTTCCGGGGCCATTTTGAAGGCCTAAATGAAGTTTTTTCGGGATCGATCACCTCAATGAATTTCAAAGGCCTTGATTAATCCCCCAAAATGAATCTCCTCGACGATATATTTCCAACGAGCTATTGTGTGCCTGAAATGGAGATAGTATGCCAAAGTTACGCCCCCGAAAAGTTGATACACCAAACTAACCAAAACGGGGTCCACAAAACTGTTGGCTTTTCATCTTCCGGGGTTAGAGTTTTGGATTTTATTTATGATAAAAAGGCTTTTAGAGCCTCATTGTAAATTCATCTTCTTGCGAATGTGAATAGACATCACATCTCTTCTTAGAGATAAGATGCCACCATTCTAGCGAGTCTTTCACTCAGTGTTTCTACAATTTTGTACATTTCACTCATTAATAGAAATTGTGTATTACTGTATATCTGTGCCTATTTTTATATATCTGATATATCTTTTTTACATTATTTTCTTTCTTTCGATATCTCTGTATATTTATGTGTTATATCTCCACTCTCATTTCGTGCCGAAAATAATCCGGATCATTTTTAGAGATGACAATGGAGAAATAAGTCATACCATTACGAGGAGCCTAGGACAGGACACTAACAACTCATATGAAATATGGGTCCTTTTCTGAGGGGTTCAACTAGCCACTCAGATAGGCTATAGACATATCATTGTGTAAGGGGACTCTAAGATTATCATCTCCTTATTCACTAAGCTATTGCATGGGTCTGATCCAACTAAGATTTCACCCAGTTGGTGGCTCCTAAACACTCTGTATCTTCTTAAGTCTATGTTGTTGCCCAATATTGTGATCATCCCCTCTCATGTTAGAAGAGAGGCTAACAAGATCATGGATAAATTAGAAAATGTTGGAGTTTCCAATGGGGAGCAAGACATCTATTTTGGATCCATTCATCAGCCTGCTCCTCCCATTCTCCTGGAATGTATTGAAATTGATCGATCGCACTGCAATTCCCTGGAGGGGGTGCCACCTCATCCAACATGCAATTAATCCATATGGCCTACCATGTAGCCTCCAAAAATTTGGCTCTTCACTCGAGGCTTATTATTAAAATGGGCACATACCTCGACGATTACTCTCTCCTACCAACCTTAATGAGTTGAGTCTCGTCATCGGCTAGCTCTGCAAGTTTTGGTACAGTGGATGTGAATGATATTTATGACTTAGTAATGGTGGTATTAATGGTTATGGGCCTTGAAATTGCCTCATTCATCATATCTTGGGAGTCTATTTCTCCCTTAACACTCACTTTTTGTAGAATCGTAGGGTTCACTTTGCTACCATCTATCGAATTTATGTCCAAAGTTTCTTCTGTCTCTTCTTCCAGTTTCTTTTGTTCATTCCCTACATCATGCCTCGTGAAAGAGGTAAAGTTTGTAAGGGGGCCGGAAATTTCCATATCCTTGTTGGCCAACATCAATCTCCCTCTCTTTCCTCCAGTATTTCTGATTCTTCTCACCATAATTTATCCCCATGGAAGAAAATATAGATTCGGTGGAAAGTCATCAGGAAGAGGAGGTTTGGAGATATGCAATCATGGAAGAGGAAATACTGTCGATCCAAAACCAGAACAATGAGGATGTTCCAGCTTCGCCTTCCGCGAGAAGAACTCAACCAGAGAAATCCACTCCTTTGGCACAGAGGAACAACATGGGAAACATGTCTCATGATAAAGAAGAAGACTCTTGCATGATAATAGAAGAGGACCCTCCCCGTATGATTTTCAGCTAAACGACTTCAATTAATTTTTGAAATTCGGAGGGACATAGTGGAACAACAATTTTGTCAAGAGACGATGGACCAAAAACTATCATAACTCTATGACTCGCTCTAAGGCCAGTAGCCATGCCAACATTGTCCAGAGTGTCATCATCAGTGTGTATTTTCTCCAGCTTGACCAGTTCCTCCTCGAAACGATGGTAACAACGGTCAATCAGGAGTTTGATTAAGCATCTCAGCTATGAATTTTGTCTATCTTTTTATCTTAGTTTACATAGTCTTCAAGTTCTCTTTGAGTCTAGGATTTCTCTGTAGACATTATAGTAGAATTAGATATGTTGATTTTGGACCCTAGGGTAGAAATTTGAAGACATTTAGGACCTGGTGCTGGAGCTGGTTTCCATTTTTGGTATTCTAGGCACCAAATCAAATGTTATGTGTATAGAACTCAGTTTTATGAAGGTAATATAATTTTCTAGCTTACAAAAAGCAAAATGCAACTTTCCATTGATACAATATAGCTAATTTTTCCATTATTAAGTTCAACATTGCCTTGATGAGAAAAAACTTACGATGAAGGGCATATCTTCTATTTAGATTTTAGATACTATTTTTTAAGTGCTCTATATATCATTGAACTTTTTTACATGTTCCTAAATGAATTAAGCATGTTGTGTGTTCCTAATTTCATTTCCATTTCATTTTATCTCTAGAACTAATTTCATTTTTCCTAAATGTACTAGTAAACTTGAATATGTTTTCTTTTTCTCTTGGGCGTCATTTAGGAAAAGGAGACAAAAGAAAAAAGATATGGACACTTTCTAATAAAAAAGTATGCAATGAGGATACAAAGCCTACAACCTACAACTTGATTTTTCATGAAAAATATTTGTCATAGGCAACATGGAAAAAAAGATGTAGTTTCTTTGAGAAACTATGCAATTAGGCTACAAACTCTAGCATTTGAGTTTTTTTTCAAAATTTTGGGCACTCGTCACAAACACAATTTTTGATAAATGTTCTTTCAATGTTATGCAAATTAATTATCATATTTACCTCTTCATATTTTCTCAATATCATAGTAAAACAAATATACATTCATTCATTTAAAAAAAACAAATCTTTCCTCAAAATGTGAATACTATGCAAATGAATTATTATATTTTAACTATTCATAGTTCCACAATAGCATAATTGAACTAATCATTCTAATGTTGTAAGCAATTTTCCAAACATGTCTCAATACCTTCCTTAATAGTTTCCAAAATAATAATCAAACAAATATACATATAATACATTTTACTTTTGAAAGGGCACTCACTGAAAAATTCTCAAATGCCAACATGGTATAGAAAACTTGTTAGACTTGTATCTAATAAATTGTTCAACGTCATCTGATTCTCTCATGGGTGCTTTTAGTTGGTGGCACTTACCATTTGATTCTCAAATGTAATAAAAATCTTGAGACCCTGCCACATTTCTAGTTACAACAATCATTGTACTTTCTTAAAACTCTAACGCACAAAATATACAAAGTCGAGACAAACTTACGCTTTTAACATGCCACCTCTTAAGTTATTATAAAATATGAAAAGAGTCTACAATTCCCATCATACCTCTATTTGAAGACATATTTGTGCTAACATGATTTCGTAGGTAAAAAAACAAACAAAAATATGTTATAAACGAAGAACTTTTCAATTAACTATGCAAGATAAGTACTTGTGTTCACACATCTTAGCCACCAATACTAAAGTTAGAAAAATAGGTATGTCATAGATTTTTTTGAAATTATCTTCCATATATCATTCGAAACCCATAAGAATTGTAAGTTCACAAGTGAAATTAACATCTAAAGGCCCTAGTTTTAACTTAGTTATGGGTTCATTGACATCTAAAGGCCTTAGTTTTGATGCAAGGATAGCCATGGAGTCTAGAATTATCGCATGATTTTTTTTCCTTTGGCACATTTCAATTTGATTCTTATGTGCTTGTAGAACCTCTAGTTTATGTGCTTGTAGAACCTCTAGTTTAGTGGTAGAGTCATTCCACCCACTATAAGTGAATCACTTTTAACATACTATAAATATTGATACCAAAACTTACTTTGTGACATCATAAACACTAATCTTATGAAAATAATCGAGTATATTTTGGGTTTTGAATCCTTAGATATGCATTAAACATCTTATCATCTATGATTGGAGTCTTAGTTCAAGTTGGGTTTCTTTTGCATCAATGAAACTTGGCATAAATGAGCATAACTTTAGCTCGTTCAAAAAAGAGAAGACTACAACGAGTTATTCATACATGTGAATTGTTTATTTCAAAATTCACATGATATTAATACAAAATATGATAGAATCTCCCATTGCCCTTGCCAATTAGATCATGCGAACTTGCAATTTATAAGCCCATTAGTATTTAGATACCTAGTAAATGTGTTGTATTGGAAATATGAAATGCTTTTAGGGATCCTTGTTAATGTTTTGTAAATTGATATCAACTTAATATAAAAATATATAGGATATGTTTACATATAAATTTAGAAGTATATTATTTTAAATATTGAGGTTTATTGTTGTTTGGCATAGTGTAGGATTAAAACTTATTTATATCTTGAAATGCAATTTTAATTATTTGTTTCTTTCAATGTTTTTTTTTTTCTAAGTGAGTGTGAATTCATGTATCACTGAGAAAAGTTATGATACAAAAAAGAAAAGGGGAGTCCCTTGATCTTCCAAAAAGGAAACCAGATCAGGGATCCCAGAGTTGCATTGTATAAGATAGCAGGGAGAGGGTTGGGCTGGGCTGCCACCATGGGAAACCGACCCAGTCCTCCGAAGACCAGTTTGATAAACTGAACCATAACAGATACAAAAAGACATAACCATAAAAAATGGGTAGCTCCTACACTGAATACAACTTGACCAGGGGTTGATCCTGCACTAGTCCAGGATCCGTCTCCATCCTTTCTAGCCTTGTTCTCCTTCCTCTTCTCCATGGTGCGCGTCTTTCTGATACAAGCTTGTGTTCCGCTCCGGTCTGCTGGAGTGATTTCCATGTGGTGGACATAGCGTAGGTAAAGGTGGAATTGGCCTGCCATTCGTTCCATTTTTTCCTTCTGGCTCCTCTGGTCCTCAGCTACTCTTTTTTCACTAGCCTCTAAGTTGCTGAGGCGACTCAGAATTTCTATGACCACCTTTTTGTGGTCCATGATTTCCTCCCTGCTGGTCTCTTTCCGGTCAGCACTCATCTTGCCTATCAACATTTTTGTTTGCCAAGCCTCCTCCACCATTTTGTGGTAGAGAGTTGTTCTGGGTTGTGTGGTCCTTGGGTCCCTTATCTCGTTTGTTTCCTGAATTAGTTTCGTCCAGGCTTTGCCCTTGCATGTGGTGTTAATTTCTCTCTCCCACTGGTTGATGATCGCTTTGCCCTTTGGATCGACCTGCGTGAGAAAGGTACCCTTGGCTTCTCTAGCTACTTGCTCCATCCTTTTAATCCTCTGGGTGCTTGGCGGAGGTTCTTTCCCCTGGGGGCCTCTCTTACTATGGGTTTTCTTCATTCATACCATCTCGTCTTGTTTGTGGTGGATTTTGATTTGGGTTCTTCTCTTGTTCGTATTCGCCCCTTCCTTGTATGTAAGATGGCCTCTGTAATTACTTCTCTCCGGTCTGTGGCTATTCTTGGTGTTTCTTATTTTATGGGATCTCCCCGGCTATGGGCTCGTCTTGGCAATCATGGGCCGCTCATAAAGGTTTACCTTCTGGTCCTTTTTCACTGTTTCATAGTGTGTGCTCTTGGTAGCTCTGTCGTAATCCCTGCGCCAATCCTTTGCCCTGCATGTTGTACGAAAATCATTACCATTCCCTGTATCTGTACTTGGGTGAGGTGTACCCATACTTGGCCATGGAAAACCCTTTTGTTCTTTGTCCTTTTCCGCCTGCTAATTATTTTTTTTGTTTTCCCACAGACAACCCCTGTACTTCTTCCTATTGACAGGACTGTGGTGTCGTACCTCCTCTTGTTGCATGACCTGGATTTTCATTGTAACTCGTGTTTGAGTGGTGGGCTATCAGATTCTTCCTGGATTGTATGTGGCCCTCAGTTATTCCTGCGCCTCCATCCTCAATGTGGTCGTTCATACTTCGGTTTTCGTCACAGTATTTTGTCGCTAGTTGGATGCAGTCTGTTTGGAACTGACCATTCGAGATGTTACTCCAGATAGTGTCCACTTATGGTCCTTCCTTGTCAATCCCCTCTTTAGCAATTTTTTCCACTGGTCCATTTGTTGACCTTCGTACCCAGCGCAACTTCATTGTGATCCCCGTTTGCAAGTGCTCCTAAATGTTTTGCAGGGAATGTCCCAAGCACCAGTGCCTCTGAATTTTGCCCACTCTGGTACCATTTTGGAGTCTCCTTACTGTGTTGATAACCAGCGTGGAATCTCCTTCCATTATGGCGTTTTTCATCCCTTCCTGGCTTAGAATCTCGAGGTCGGTCTCCAGGGCTCCGAATTCTGCGACGTTGTTGGTTGAGTTTCCCAGACTCCCAACGTACAACCGGATGATATTTCCTTTACTGTCTCTGATTACTCCTCCCATTCATGTCCGTCATGGGTTACCTTTTGATTCCCTATCGAAATTTAGCTTGAGGGAGCCTACTGGTGGTGGTTTCTAGTTGCGCTCACCTAGTTGGAGTTGTGGTAGTCGTCTTACCCGATCGGGGTTGCATCCATCTTTTAGGTGGAAGGCTTCTAGGATTTGGGAGTCCTGGTCTGTGAGTTGCGCTCTTCCTGTCTTGCAGTTGCGGCTCTGTACCGTTTCTCTTGTCATGGAGATTATTGTTTCCTTGATCTTCCCTTCCGGCCATCTTTGGTTCTTGAAGATGCGTCGGTTCCTTTCCTTCCATATTTCCCATATGATCATTCCTGGGATGAGGGTCCAACAAAGATTCACCTCTTCATTTTTGTTGTAGTTCTCTTTTCAGATGTTGATATTTGCAGAGATGTTACCTCGGATCTTATTGGATTGTCGGAATATACCTGCCACTGAGTCCCAAATTTCTGTTGTGTAGGTGCATTCATCAAGGAGATTATTCGTTGTTTCTTCCTTGGCTTGACAGAGGTGATATATGGAAGGACCTATGAATCCCCTTTTCCTTAGGTTTTCCCAAGTTAGAATTTGGTTGTGGAGTATTAACCATTGGAAAATTTTTATTTTTGGCCAATGGGGGTTGTTTCAAAGCTTATCCCATTGTTGTGTCGGGTCTTCTTGATCCTGGTCCGCGATATAGTGTCGGACTTCTTTTATATTGAATTCCTCATCATCTTTTTGTCCCCATCTCAGCTGATCCTTTCCTTTCATGACTGTTATTTTTCATCTCCACAATTCCTCCTCATCTTCTTTTACTGTTGTTGTGGTTTGGTCTCTATTCTGTGGAGTAAGAGTGTCCCAGATTCTCCATTTTTTTTTATCTGTTTCTTGTTTTCGGTAATGGTAGACTTTGGTTTTACCTTGCACGATAAGCTCCTATTTGAGTTCCTCCCTGTCTGGGTTCTCCATTCTAGGTTCCTGTTTCCAGGCGTCCTCCCAGAATCTGTTTGTTCTTCCATTCCTTACTTCCCAAAAGTTGTGTGTCTGAATCAGACTTTGTTGTGCCAGGCGAGGTTCTAGATGGCTGAACCTTCCCTGGTGCCTCTGAAGCAGATTATGTCCTGGTCGCATATGTCCGAGGCATACTTTTCCTTTCACAGGTTTTCCCATGGTGTAGAAGTTTCTTTGACCCAGTGCCACCAGAGTTTCACCCCATATGCGTCATTGGTCACTTGCGGGTCTCGTAGCCCCATGCCTCCTTTTATTTTTGGTTTACAGACCTTCTCCCAAGCCACCAGGGCCATTTTTTCTTTGTTTTCATTCCTCGCCACAGGAAGTCCCTTTGGATGGTTCTTATTTTTTGTAGTATCCCCTGAGGGGTTGGGAAAAATGACATCATAAAGGTTGGAATTGCTTGCAAAACATACTTGGTCAGAATAAGTCTTCCCGCTAGGTTGAGGGATCTGTACGTCCAATTTTTCACCCGCTCTTGTAACTTGTTGATTATTCTCTCTCAGGTTGACATTTTGTAAGCTTTGTCTGTCAAGGGAATGCCCAAATACTTAGTTGGGAGTGATTTGCGTTCAAATCCCAAAATGTTGGCCAAATTTCATTGGATTGCGGGGTTGGTATTGAAGAAGAAGATCATAGATTTGGAATGGTTGATCTATGCACCCGAGGCTTCCCCAAACTCTTCTAGGATTCGTTTGTAGGATTTTTCTTCCTTGATCGTGGGTATTCCATGAAGTAAGGTGTCTTCCATGAGCTATTGGTGTGTGGAAGTAGGGAAATTTTCGAAAGGTTTGATACCTGTTATTTCACCTGTTGGAGTTGCGCTTTTTATGCTTCGACTGAAACCTTCCATCATCAGAATGAATAGGAAGGGGGATAGCGGGTCTCCTTGTCTGATGCCTCTCGTGGGCCAGAAAGGTTTGGTAGGGGCTCCATTTATTAGTAGTGAGTATCTTGTTGTGGATACTAGGTTGACTATCCAGCTGATCCAGTGCTAGGTGAAACCAAAGGCTTCCAAAGTCTTGACCATATAGTGCTAGCTAATTTTGTCATAAGCTTTTGCTAGGTCTAGTTGTATTATCATTCCCCCTCTCTTCTGAAGCTTCAAGGTGTGGATAAGCTCGTGGGCATGGATGATATTGTCCATTATTTGTCTTCCTTCCACGAAGCATGCCTGTTCTTGTGAGACCAGTGTGGGTAGGATGGGTTTCAATCTATTTTCTATAACTTTGGATGTTATCTTATAAACCACATTGCACAATGCTATAGGTCTGTAACGATCGGGGGTTTTGGCTTCATTTTCTTTGGAGATTAGTGTAATCATTGTAGCATTTAGCGCTTTTAGAATGGAGACTAACCTTCTAGAGTCTTCCACTACCCTATAAACATCGTGTTTGACAATTTCACAGCAGGCTTTGAAGAACTCCACTATGAAGCCATCTAGAACTGGGGCTTTCCCATTGGGCATTTCCTGGAGTACTTGGTCAATTTCTTCCTAAGAAATGGGTTTGTTTAGGTTTTTATTTTGTTCCTCAGTGACCAGGAGACGGATATGCTGGATTATCCTTTGTATGGCCTCTGTTCTGTCTTGGTTGGGTTCCTGGGCTATCCCGTGGAAGTGGTTTACCAGAATAGTTTCGATCTCCTTATGTGACTCTCTATCTATTCCATCCTGGTCCTTAATCTTCAGGATTTTGCTATGGGCTCTTCTGGCCATGGTTGTTCTATGAAAAAACTTGGTGTTCCGCTCTCCTTCCCTTAGCCATCTGATACGGAACTTTTGTCTCCAAAGTGTTTCTTCCTGCTGGCATCGAGCTTACCATTCCTGGATCATCTAGATCTCTTCCTTTTTTTTATCCTTTGTATATCCCTCTGAAATGCAGGTTTCCTAGAGTTTTTTCATTTTTTCTTCTATGTTGTTTTTCTTTTGGTTTGTATTCCCAAAAGTGTTCTTGTTCCACTCCTTGAGATTATATTTGATGTACTTTAGTTTCTTATAGAGTTTGAACATCCTTGTCCCTTGCTCTGGTTTCTCCTCCTACCACCACTATTTGATTCTTTCCTTGAAAGTCAGGTGTTCAATCCAGAATTTCTCAAATCTGAAGGGTCTGTTCTTTGGTGTGGTTTGGAAGCCTGCTTCCAGTTGCACTGGCCAGTGACTAGATCCCCCCCAGGGAAGGATGTTGAAATCTAAGGTTAGCCCCTACATAATGATTGACTCTGATACTAGGAATCTGTTAATTCTTGTTTCTACCTGATACTGGTTCATCTGTTTATTATTCCAGGTGAACTGGCCATTATTAGTTTTGAGGTCTACCATCTTCGTTGTGTCTATGAACTTTGAGAATTCATCTGCTTCCCTGTCCAATCTTCTTGTACCTCCTTTTTTCTTTGCAAGTAGCATGATGATGTTGAAGTCCCCTGCCAGGATCCATTAGAGGTTGTTGGATCGGGTTTTAAGGTCTTCTAGGTCTCATATCCTTTCTCTCTTTTCCTCTGACACCTGGGGCCCATACACATTAGTGCATAGAATCACCTCTGTGTTTCCAATGATTTGCATGTGAATCGTAAGGGTGTGCTTGGTCTCTTTGGCTGTTATTAGGCTCAGTACTTATGGGTTCCACAAGGTGAGAATACCTCCTGCCATTTGGTGGCCTCCGATAGCCACCATCTTGTACTTACACCATTGTTGTTTACTGATTGCCTCCATTCTGTCTGTAGTGCATTTTGTCTCTTGAATGAAACAGAGATCTGGTTGTTCTTGCTTTAGTCTATTTATAAGGATTCTTTGCTTTATCAGGTTGTTTAGGCCTCTTATATTCCAAGTTATAACCTTCATTTAAACATGTGGGTGTGAGTTGGGGAAGAGTTTCTTGATCTTACCCGAGTTTATCAGTAGCACTCCAAGCTCCTTTAGGGATACGCTATTTGAATTCCTTCCTTTTTTCCTCCTCGTCTACTTGGGTGAGAGTTGCGGTTGTCCCTCACCGGCTTTGAATCCTAGGTGTCCTATCTCCCCGTGTGTGCGATTTAGTCCTCTAGCTTCGGCTTCCTCCCTTAGGAGAAACAGGTATTAAATGCGGTTAAGTTGCTTTGTTGGTACGTTGTCTACTCCCTGTCTTTTCCATTGCTCTAGTATGTTCGGGAGATCTATCCTTTCCTTTTCCACAAGGTCTCTAAGATCAGGACATTCTATGCCTACTTCGCTCGGGGTTGTTTCCGCATCTCCCTCTACTTCTTGCATGAGGGTGTTGTCATCTCTGGTTTCTCCATCCATCGGGGTTGCGTAACTCCCATGTTCCTTCATGTTACTTGGCCGATCGGTGGGCTCGTTTGTTTCTTGTTCTCTGACTTCTTGAGTGATCTAGGTGGATATTGGTGGCCACCCACCTTTTTCAACTAGCTCAAAACAACTTTCTGGCAATTTTGACAATTTACTATTTTTAGCAGTTTTTAACTTCTGGGGCCATTTTGAGGGCCCAAATGAAGGTTTTTTAGAGATCAAGATTCTCAATGTTATCCAAAGGAAAAATTGATCCCAAACAATGAATCTCCTCGAAAATACCTTTCCAACGAGCTATCACACGCCTAAAATGCAGATCGTATGCAAAAGTTACGACCCCGGGAAGTTGATGTACTCACTTACCCAAACAGGGCCCACATGACTTTTGGCGCTTCATCTCCTAGGGTTAGGTTTTTGGATGTCTAGGGTTTTGGGCATTCCGGTTTATTTTAAAAATACCTTGAGAGCCTCATTGTAATCATCTTCTTGCGAATGTGAATAGCCGTCACATCTCTTCTCAGAGATAAGCTGCCACCATTCTAGCGAGTCTTTCACTCTGTATTTTTACAGTCTCTGTACATTTATTTCATTAATAAAAATTGTGTATTACTGTATATCTGTGTTTATGGTTGCATATCTGATACATTTCTGTTATATTATTGAATATCTGTGATATCTCTGTGCATTTCTTTATTATATCTCCGATCTCATTTCGTGCCGAAAATAATCCGGATGAGTGGTATCAAAGTAGGTTGCTCTTGATCGTTTTTCCAGTGCATGTCCCCGATGAGGTCCGAGTATAGCAAGTTGGGTCTCGAGCTTGTCTCTCTTGAAGACAATCTCTCTTGCACACCCAAGAAACCCTTAATGGAAGAAGAAAAGAAAAATGACGGAGCAGACGATCCTATCAATATGTTGCTTGAGCAAGCTCTCACGCGACAGAGGGACAGAATGATGGAGAATTTTGCCCACATCCTTAAATGCTCGACGATATCATCAGGCGCATGTTCATCAAGCGACCATTTTGGAGGCACCTCACCTTTCAAGGTACAATTTAATTTTTATATTCCTGTATTTGAAGGACAGATAGATGCAGAAGCCCTAGAAAAATGGTTAACTCTGCTAGAAGGTTATTTTTCTGTTCACAATTTTTCTGACAAAGAAAATATCACCTTTGCACTCCTTAAATCTCTCCCTCATGTCAAACATTGGTGGGAAACTTACTGGGAGAAAAGTTTCACAGAGGAGTCTGGAATATATGGGGTCGATCCCACTTGGGATTTTTTTGTGGATGCGGTAAAGGAACAATACTACCATGTTGGCAACTATGAGGACCAGTACATGAGATGGACCACACTGCGGCAAGAGAGGGGCCAAGTAGTTCTGGAGTTCACCAATACCTTCCATACCTTGCGCACCAAGCTGGGTATCAAAGACTCCGAGTGACATTTGGTTCTGAAATACCGTGGGGCTCTACACAGATACATCCAAACTGAAATGGATTTTCTGGACATCTCATCACTCGGTGTTGCTTATCAATATGTTGTTAAAATTAAGAAGAAATTTAAGCACCAAAAAAAACGAGAGTTCGGGTCTGCAAATCCGCAACAACCAAAGTATGACAAAGACGGCCCTAACAAACAGTCTCTCAAAAACTAGTCCAAGACACAGGAAAAGAAAGGTCACAGGAAGACAAAGAAGGACACCGGAAAATGGTGCAAGTTCCACAAAATCCCCTGGCACAACACCGATGAATGTCGCTCAAAACAGTCATTGGTGGCCGAGATCAAAGAAAAAGACCCGAACCCTTATTCAAAATTTGATTCTAAAAATAATGGTAAAGGACAGATCATTGACATGGACCCCACTGCTATTGTCGCGACCGCAACAATTCAACCAGAAGAACCAACAGATCCTGAAGAGGGGGAGCGCCTTTGTCATTCACAGATGTGGGTGAAGGGGACCCCGTTTCATTTTATTGTTGATAGCGAAAGCTAGAAGAACCTCATCTCAGCAGAGGTCGTCAAACAGTTGGGATTGTCAACAACACCACACCCGCAGCCATACAATATCAGGTGGCTTCGTCAAGGATGAGATCTTTGTGTCAGCCAACAGTGTCTATTGTCATACGGCATCCAACCCTTCAAGGATGAGGTATTATGCGATGTTTCCCCACTGGATGTCTGTGATGTTCTCTTGGGCCAACCATATATGTGGAAGTGCCATGATGTTTATGAGTCTCAACCCTGTAGTGTCATTGTTACTTTGGGGGGTCATCTCTATAGAATACCAGAGGTATTTCTGACTACTGTTCCACCAAAAAAACGTCGCAAGGTAGTATCTCATACTGCAAAATTCAGCTTCTTCACAATCTGTTCAAAAGGGGAATAGAAGGACATTGGAACCACTAGAACCTCGCCCCAAGCACCTTCTATCCAACAGAAGCAGGTCGACAAGGTTGTAACAAAGTGCAAAGATTCCTTTTGCACACCATCCCCTCATGTAACTCGACTTTTTGAACAGCCTCAGCTTCAACAGGTTCGTGACATACTTCTACAAACTGAGCAGCACGACGTATCCAATAAGGCAAGCAACTCACCAAGATGCAGATTCAACAAACACTTTTCCCTATCCCCCGGGAACTCAACGCAATGCAGACCATTGCTTCCTAAGGAGGGAGGATTGATCCAGGTGGATATCGGTGGCTACCCACCTTTTTCGACTGGCTCAAAACAACTTTCTGACAATTTTGACAATTTACTATTTTTAGCAGTTTTTAACTTCCGGGGCCATTTTGAGGGCCCAAATGAAGGTTTTTCGAGATCGAGGTTCTCAATGATAGTTGAAGGCATGATTGAGCCCCCAAAATGAATCTCCTCGACGATACATTTCCAACAAGCTATCACACGCCTAAAACGGAGATCGTATGCACAAGTTACAACCCTGAGAAGTTGATGTACTCACTTACCCAAACGGGGCCCACATGACTTTTGACGCTTCATCTCCTAGGGTTAGATTTTTGGATGTCTAGGGTTTTTGGCATTCCGGTTTATTGTAAAAATACCTTGAGAGCCTCATTGTAATCATCTTCTTGCGAATGTGAGTAGCCGTCACATCTCTTCTCAGATATAAGCTGCCACCATTTTAGCGAGTCTTTCACTTTGTATTTTTACAGTCTCTGTACATTTCTTTCATTAATAAAAATCGTGTATTACTGTATATCTGTGTTTATGGTTGCATCTCTGATACATTTCTGTTATATTATTGAATATCTGTGATATCTCTGTGCATTTCTTTATTATATCTTCGATCTCATTTCGTGCCGAAAATAATCCAGATCATTGAGCTTTTGCCGAATCCTTTTCGTCTTCTTCCCCTTTATTGGTTTTGTCCCTTCCTTTTGTTTTATTCCGGTTCTCTGAGTTATTTCCTGCTGGGGTTTTACTCTGCGTTTTGTTTTCTCTGCTTCTGGGGTTTGGTTTTATAAAGCATCCTCATCTTGCTGCGGTTTGGGGTTTTCTGCTTCCTATTTTTTATTAAGAGGGAATTCTCTGATCAGGGGGCCATGTTCATGGAATCTTCTTCATCTGAAGGGGATCTGTTTGTAATCTATGTTTTGGATCCATTCCTCATCCCTGAATTCTAGACTTATGGATTCCGGGAGTGCTCCGGACACATCCATCTCTATGCAGATTCTTGCGTAAGATGTATATCTCCCTTTTAGAGTGGCTTCTGAGGTCTTCACATATTTCCCCAGTTTGTTTCTTATTACTTCGAAAGTAGAGGGAAACCAGTAGTCTAAGGGTAAGGAATAAAATCTCAACCAGACCGACACCTTTTTGAAAGTCTCTTTTTCTGGGGAGAAATTTTCCTTCCATGGTTGCATATACAGTCCTGTTGAGTCGTGGAAGTATGGACCTCCCTCAAAGACTCTATCACTGTCCTCCAGGTTCATGAATAATGTTGTGAAGAAGCCTTTCGATCCCAGGTGGAGCTCCACTTCTCCGTTTGGCTTCCAATGATATTTAATCCAGCTACGCAACGTTCTTTCTGTGGGCCACAAACCCAAGAACTTATAGATTATGTTAAGCCCTAATATTGGCTCATTACCCTTTAATTGGGGCATATTAGATTAGTAATGCTATTTTATTTATGTCGGATTTAGGCCATTAGTTATAATTTAGATTAGTAATGTTATTTTATTTATGTCGGCTTTAGGCCATTATTTGTAATTATACCTCCTAGTCTCCTATATATACCAAGGAGACATTTTCATTTTGAATCATCTTGCACTTGAAAATTTAAGTGGGGTAAAAGAAGGTTTCCCCCTCGAAGAGGCTTATTATCTGAAATTATCTCTTTTTCAAGGCGTTGAGTACTTTTCCTGAGGTTTTTATATGCTATATTGATGTTTGGTTCTTAACATATGGTATCAGAGCTTAAGGTCTTGGGGTTTCGCTGCTACATCTGACACACCATGGAATTTTCACTATAACTTTTTTTCTACAATGTTTCAGAAGGAACGGCTTGGAGGATATTTATAAGATGGATCAAGGTACGTTGGGTTCAAAATTCAGCTCCTGGGGCCTTATACTTTCGGAGATACAGCCTGTACAAAATAGGGTTCTGGAATCATCATGAAATGAGTCATTACGAAAATTTTACTATAAAACTTTTTCTGTAACGTTTCAGACCTTGAACTCTGGAGGCCGTTTACAGAAATTGGTAATGTATTTGTGGTAAAATGTTCAGCTTCTGGGTCATCTTAAATTTGTAGATACACCCTGTGTAATATAGGGTATCTGACTAGTACTATTGACTAGTCTCAAGAAGGTGTTCTAGGTAAAACAATCATAACTTCTTCCTAGAGTATCCAAATTGCATGGGACTTCTTGCATTGGATCGTGGATAGTCTGTAGTATTTTGGGTGCGAGTTTCAGAATTTCATATCAATTATTTTGTGCGGGGCACACTATACAAGTGAGATATCCTGAAAAGGACAAAAATCGGCAAGTTGTGGGGAAGCTACCGTAAATTCCAATTGGCACATCCAATTTTGATCAGACCTATGGAATTGCAGAGAAGAAATATCAGAGAAATACATAAGAGAAAGTTTCATATCCAGAAGGGCCATAAATTGGGAGATACAACAGAAGAAATATTGTCTAGCAGAACCACCTCAAAATCAAGGTTCAAAAGTGATACTTGGCCAACATGCCACCCAAAAAGGGAACTTCTACACCAAATAAGCCTCCAGAAAATCCTACTTGGACTCTT
>ML788988.1:314757-330239 GCA_009831015.1 Picea engelmannii
ATTCTTCCTGTTCAGACAATGAACAATTTTTTGTGTACAGTTTTGACTCAGACTCAGATATTATTGATGAGTTATAGTTCAAGAATTTGAATATTCATTCTACTTCTGATGATGAATGTTCATATTTGAGTCATTGTTTCATGTTCTCTTCTCACGGTTCCATACAATAACAAATTCATGATCTTCAAAAGCAAAAGGTCGATTTAGCACCTGACACCTTCCTTCTGAAAAATAGGCTCCAATCAAAGATTTATGATCTAGTCAGACAGTTGCCTCTTGTTCAAAGTATACAGTTTACAGATGAAGAGAATGAAATCCCTCATGAAGAATGGTCCAAACTAGAATATGCTAGAATATGCTAGTATATTATTAACTATGGCCAGTTAATAATATAAAATAAAATATAAAATTATAATTTAATTATAATTCATTTAAAACATAAAACCCATTAACCTATTGGGGTTGTATGCCATGATGAGAGTTTGAAAGTGGTGGACTAGTTATATGATTGGCTAGAATGATCAATGCAACAAGGGTTGTTAGAATTATTGTAGTTGGTTCACAACTTTGTTCATTTTTTTTATTAAAAAAGGGGAGCTCATCCGATTTATTGATCTCAATCAAGATTTTTCTTAACCAACATGGAGCCTCAATTGAGGGATTTCTTCATCTATTAAAAACCCTTAGTCAAGGGCTTAGTTAAGTGCTCAATTGATATCTTAATACCTTAATTGAGAGCTTAAAATGTACCTCAATCAAGGGTTTGGAAAACTCATTTTCCTCGCCCTTCCTTGCCAAAAGGTATTACCCAACTTCATGGATTAACCCTTGGTCCTTAGTTATACATAAAACAATGTAGAAAACAACTATTAGACAAATGCCTAGTCTTTGAGTACATAAAACAATTTAAAATATAACATAAGAAAAATTCCAAATCCCACAATAAATTATAACAAAATTCCATGGTGGAGAGAGACTAAACAAATTATTTTTATTTAATTGTGATGTACAATTATTTTCAATATAATTTTTTTCTGATTGCTCAAAATATTTTAGTGTAAACAACAAAGGATAAAATAATGACTAATTATAAAGATCTAACTAAGTACATATTATCTATCTACTACAACACCATTATAACAATACAATTTATAATGGAGAATAACTTTTGAAAATAACAATATTGTCATGGGTTGGGTGTTACTAATGGAAGAAAACTAATGTTAGATAATAGAACCTTTTTTTTCAACCTTCCTCGAGAAGTGAGCCACCTTGAGAATGAGAAAACATAATTTTCTTTTGTTGACAAAAGAGTTCAATAGGGTGCACTTCCTTCCTTGAGAAGTGAGCCATATCCATCCCGAAGATTTTATTAAATTTTTTTGAAGTATCATGTCTCTGTCAAATATAGAAGGAGAAGAATCACTTCTAAAGAAATTTAAGATGCTATTTAAGAAAGATAGATGTTTAGCAAAGAATCTAGATGCATTATTTCAAATTTTCATTGATAACAAGTATTAGCGTAATTTGGATGGAGAACATAAAATTTTGTTGATGAAGGAGTTCAAGAGGGATGCACTTCCTTATTTGAGAAGTGAGTCATAACCATCTCTAAGATTTTGTTAAATCTTCTTTAAGTGTCATGTTTCTGTCAAATATAAAAGGAGAGTGTCCACCTCCAAAAAGGTCTAAGATGCTACTTAAGAAAGAGAATGCTTAGTAAACAATTTAGATGTGTTTCCTAAAATTTACATTAATAATAAGTGTTGACATAATTTGAATGGAATAACAAATTCCTAAACACTTGGATGCCTATCCAATGTATTTACATGCAATTTATGAATCTTCAATCATTAAAAAACACATATCATTTATAGAAACCAAAATTCTAAGTGAATACCATGCATTATGTCTATTCCCTACTTCAATACATCTGAATTCAATGACAATAAGCATGTATGAAATGAATATAGAGTGATGAAACTTACTTATAAGTCTTTATATAAGATCTCCAAAAAATCTCCAAAGACTATCATGAATCCAACTACTAGGGTAAATAAGATACATATGGGAGGGAGAGACCTAGACCCTAGAACTACACGTAAATATTATTTCAAAAATTAGTTAAGTAAAAAAACTTAATAATACTCACTTTATGGTTGTGGATATGGAAATTTTTTAATGCATGTATGTTTCCCTTCAAGCCCAAACTCAACATGAAAGTCAAATAAATCAAACCTATCCATGGCAAGCATTTGCTCCACTTTGTAGTTGATATCAACAAACCATATCATTGACTTTTATTATATTTTCATATTAGAAGAGTAGTACAATTTTGTTTTTTCCAATAAAAAAATAATAATGCTTCAAATTTACAAAGATGTTTGAAGCTTATATATGTAAAGTTTAATTTTAAAACGATGTTAAAATTGTATATATGTATTTTCAATTTTGTTTTTCATTTTTTAATGGAATATATATGGATATTAAAGTTTCATTATTGTGTTAAATATATTCATATAATTATTAGCACAAATTAAATTAGTAATTTCAATATTGTAGTTGTTGCAATAGGAGAAAGATTGTCCTCCATTGACTTTCAATTTTATGGAAATAAGATTTAAAATGTATCAATATCTCTATACATTGTAATAGAAAGTATCATTGTAATCTAAAATATTTTTTATATTTTTATAGAAACTTCATAAAGAAATGAATTCTTACTTAATAAAAAAATCCCTTTTCTTTTAGGGATGGGGGATATATTTCATCCAACTGCTCCCAATTTCAGGTTTCCTATAAATTTGAGAAAAACTTCTACTCTTTTAACACTAGTATCCAGGTTTCCAACATTCCCACATCTAATACTAAATTAATTTTTTTTTAAATCAAGAAAGTTTGAACACAAGTAGAAAGTTATATTCCGTGAGTGGCGAAGGACTCTCGAACTATATCGAGTGGCAACCATGCGCTACCTACCTTATTACTGTGCACTATAAATTATCCACTGCATGATAATAATGCATCATAAATATCCAGTTCATCATAATAATACTTCTTAACTACAGTTTATGAGTGTAGGTTAGTTGGCGATAGAGTACTGCAAGTTTCTGAGTGTAGTGTAGGTTAGTTGGTGATAGACTACTGCAAGTTTCTGAGTGTAGGAGTATTGCAAGTTTCTGAGTGTAGGTTAGTTAGCGATAGAGAACTGCAGGTTTCTGAGTGTATGTTAGTCGGTGATAGAGAACTACAGGTTTCTGAGTGTATGTTAGTTGATGATAGAGTACATTGTTAAAGCATTCTTTACAATGTTGTTGGTTCGAATTTGCAATTTTTTTTTTCATAAATTATACATTTTCAGTTACATCATTTTCATTGTCATTCATTATACTTGATAAATAATTTTTCATGTAATTTTACTGATTCAAACCTCATCTAGCCCATACTGTAATTGAGAGTGCTCAGTGCACCACCCCAGTTGGGTGCTTATTCTATTAGCTATTTTCTTTTTCATAAACTACACAGTTTTCAGTTACAACATTTTCATTGTCATTCATTATACCTATTGAACATTTCCAGATTAATAAACCTTTCAATTGAAAATATTCTTTTATTTTGTACATTAATCATTAGAACCCTGGTTAATACTGATTATACATTATAGCTAATAGCAAGATGGCATAAATAATTTTTCATAGACTACAAAGTTTTCTGTTACAGCATTTTCATTATCATTCATTATACTTGATCTTTTCTTCGGAGTTACTTTTCTGGCAGGTTTTTTTGGGGGTCGTTATTAAAGTTTTGGCCAATTCAAAATTCTGATCGATTTTCTGACCATCTGGGTTGATTTAAAATGGGACAAAACCCCAAAAATAAGATTGTAAAATGCATGGAACTTTGATCTATGCAAAACTCAAACCACTCCTGAAAATTTAATCAAATTCAAGTCTTTTTTTATCTTAAAAAACTAAAAACAAGGAAAGATTGCTCCATATTTATGGTCGTCGTACGTGAATCCTGTCATCTCGAAGAACTTAAGTAGAGATCATAGACATCTGATAAATACCTTAACTTCATACCGTGCAATGATATCGTTTCACTATATCTAAATCTTATATTCAGTCCAATTAGCTCTACAATGGATTATTCCCGTGATTAACTAAAGATCACGTGTAATGTAAATGGGACTGCACTGCCACTGGCATTGCCATGTACATCAATCAATGGAAACATGATGCAAACTACACATAAAATAGGCCACTTCAAATTGGATCAGTTGAAACATGATGTAAACTGTTCTCTGTCACATGCAGAGTCCTTAGACTCCATTGCATGTAGCATAGGACTATGATGCATATGTCATTGGTGTCAGAGAAGTCTGGCCAAGTCGATGGAATGCCAATGGGTGGCAACGGGCCTGGTCAACCCACACCAACACGAAGTTCCTGCTCTGAATTTGTTTACAGCTGCCAGCGTCAGACGTACAGGGAGAGGGCGGAAGGATTATCCCATATCCCACGCTTGAATGCTTCCGGGATGAATTGGCCATCGAGAGGGTCGCCGCCGAAGAGCCAAATTGTTTGCTCTGACTTTGTTTACATCTGCCAGCGTCAGACGTACACGGAGGGGGCGGAAGGATTATCAGCCAAAATCGTTGTTGCTTTAACCCACCTCTTTTTTCATACTAAACTTTTCTTTAAGTAGAAAGAGATACATGAATCCAACCTTTAACGTAAGTCTACTTTTGGATACTCTTTAAGGAATGATGCTCTGATGACAGCATTAATAGTGGATTGGAATGTATTTATGCAGAGCTTCCCAATGGGGAGGAGTAGCTGAAAGTGTGTTTCATACTGAAGTTTTCTGCAAACAGAAAGAGACATAGACAGGATACCAGCCTTTACGTACCGTAAAGGCTGGTATCCTGTCTACTTCTGGTATAGGCTGGTATCTACTTCTGAAACTTGATGAGGATTTATGGTCTGATGCTAGCATTAACAGTGACTGGATAATGTATTTAAGGAGGGAGTAGCTGAAAGCGTGAGGAAAGGCTTGATGCCATGGATGGCCATAAACTCGCCATACCTTATGCGATGGAGGAGTCTGTATGTGACAGACGACAGACATGCCTTACAGGCGAGTCTGGTGGACATGGGTTGTGCATCGCAAAGATCCAAAAACTGTTCTCTGTCACATACAGAGTCCTTAGACTCCATGTCCATTGCCCTATGCTCCATAGTAATAGCAATTATCAATTACAACAACTCTTCTTGAAAATAATGATAAGTCTCGTGAAGATTTGATTTCTTGTCATTGAGGTTGACAAAGGTCAAGGTTTAAGGCTCCCCTTGGATTTCTATAGTTCGTGTCCAGAAGACTCTAATGACTTTCATTGGATATGATATCTTTTCTATGGTACTTTACAAGCAAATAGTTTCCATATCAATGTGTTTTGCATTGCTCATTATTGTTGTTACTGCATTATAAGGTTCATGTACTCTTCAATTTCATCTCTATCATAGTTAAAAATATTTGTTTGATGTGTATCACACTTCTTTTAGATTTGGATGTTATATATATATATATATATATATATATAAAATATGAAAATAATGTTTGGTTCAATGTGATTTGTTATCGAGGAAAAAAGTTTGTTAAGATGTGATGTATCATAAGAAAATATTACACTTCTTTTAGATTTGGATGTTATATATATATATATATATATATGACGATGAAAATAATGTATGGTTCAATGTGATTTGTTATTGAAGAAAAAAGTTTGTTAAAATGTGATGTATCATAAGAAAGAGAGACATTATATTTGCAATTATTTCTTTTTTCATATTTTAATATCTTAATATTTGTAGATAAAGTTTGATTTATCATTTCTACCATCTTTTTGGCTTGGATTACATTTATTCAATAAATGTTTAGCAAACAAACTAAATTGAATATTGCCCCATCAATATTTCATGTATTTTAGTAAGTTTTCAAATTCTGCTTTTTACATTTTTCCAATCTCTGATGAAATTTTAAAATATAACATTTTCACTTCTCCACCTTATAACAACATACTTTCTACACTTTCGGGTTACAATAAATGGAAGGTACAAGAGAATAAAATAATCAGAAATTTCAAGACTATATTGGTTCTAACTTGAAAATCCCTTAAATATCTAAACTTTGCCTAGACTATGTTCAGTACAACACACCTTAAAAAAATTATTTTTTGGGTGTCGCTTTTTCTTTTAGTTTGAAAAGTTTTTTTCTTTTGCATATTGGTTTTAGTGATTTCTTGCATAGCATTTAGTTTTGATATTATTTTTTTCCTTTGAGAAAAACAAGTTTTTCCCTTTAGAAAATATTCTTTAAACTTGTTCACATTTTTCTTTTCCACGTATTTCAATGATTTTGTTTTGTGCGATACAGTTGATGCTTTTTTGTATCACAATGATTTTCACTTTTGAGTGATACATCACATGGAGAACATTTTTTAATGATGTGAAATATCACAGGAAAAAGAATATTGTCGCATTGCAATGTTTTGCGCGAGATATTTTTTCATGATGCAATGTATCGTGCTAAAAAGATCTTTGTCGTGATGAAAATTATCACACCTCATATAGATTTTTGTTATAGCATGTTGCATCCTCAAAAGTATTCTCTTATGTGACACGACGCATCGCTCCAAATTTGTCTTTCTCACAACAAAAGAAGATCAAGATTTTTTTTTTGAAAAGAATAACATGCAAAGGTGAGTGTATCTTGGTTTGTTTCATTGCAAAGAATAACAAAGAATAACATGCAGTGTATCTTGGTTTGTGTCATTGCATAGAAACTAGATGAGTGTATCTTGGTTTGTGTCATTGCAAAGAATAACATGTAATTTGAAAAGTCATAACTACTCCTATGTTAATCAATGTCTATGGAATTCTTGCAATATGAACGATGCATTTTGGAGTTTGGAGTTCTTGTTTTGGCCACTGTTTCAATTAGTGTTGTTTCAATAAAAACAATGTATTATAGTTGTGATTTGTTCACGAAGGTGCAAGTGTTATTTCATGTGAACAATGGTGTGATAAATTAGCAGATTGTTGGGTTTTCTTAACATTTAATTGATTAAAGTAGTTTACTTTCAAGTTTTCATTATGTCTCCACTCAACAACATGTGTGTTGTATACTATTTAAAATTAAAATATAAACAAAATATTTAAAATTATGACTATCAATAAATAAAATTTAAAAATAGAAATCAAAATTTAATTCATTGATATAATGCAAACAAAAAATATAAAATTCTAGAGCTTAAATACGGAAAATTAATAATATAAAATAAAAAAACAATTATAATTTAATTATAATTCATTTAAAACATAAACCCATTAACCTCTTGGGTTGTATGCCATGATGAGAGTTTGAAAGTGGTGGACTAGTTATATGATTGGCTAGAATGATAAATACAACAAGGGTTGTTAGAATTGTTGTACTTGGTTCACAACTTTGTTCATTTTAAGTCAAGGGCTTATTTAAGTGTTCAATAGAGATCTTAATACCTCAATCGAGAGCTTAAAAATACCTCGATCAAGGGGTTGGAAAAAGCATTTTCTTCACCAAAACAATGTATAGAACAACCATTGGACATACAATTATATTGTCTATGGGCAAATTGGATATGAGCTACTTTGTTTGTGTGCCGGCCGGACATAACAACGGAATTACAATCATCTTGTATAAGTGTTCCACTCGTAATTACGCAGACAATGTTGCTGCTATTATATATGTAATTATGCATTTCTTCGTTGTAGGTGTACACACTCCAACTCTACGTAATACATGTTAAGCTTCAAGGCATACACATCCAACAGGCAAGGGACTATAAAAGGGCACCCCAGGTTTCAAGCCGAAGTTTGTTGGATGGGTGGACTTCATAAATACACATTCAGTAGAACTAGAGTGGATTCTATCTCATCTCAGAACGAATAAATCCTTCATGCCAATAGAGATTAAGGAAAGGAGGGACAGGGTAGCAATTATTAGTTCTTCATCGGGTGGCATTTTAACATCAATGAATTTGGACGAGTGTGTTGATGTGAAGTTCTAAGTTGCAAATTGCACAATATGTCGGCGAATCGACATGCTAGTCTTTGGATACATAAAACAATTTAAAATATAACATAAAAAAAGTGTCAAATCCCACAATAAATAATAACAGAATTCCACGGTGGAGAAGGGCTCAACAAATTATTTTTATTTAATTGTGGTATACAATTATTTTCAATATATTGAACAACCATCTAAATTTTTTATGATTGCTCAAACTATTTTGATGTAAACAACAAAGGATAAAATAATGACTAACTATAAAGATCTAACCAAGCACATATTATCTATCTGCTATAACACCATTATAAAAATACAATTTATAATGGAGCATAACTTTTGAAAATAACAATATTGTCATGGGTTGGGTGTTACTAATGAAAGAAAATTGCTTGAATAAATTGTCAAAACTAATGTTAGATAATAGAACTTTTTCTTTTCAACCTTCCTCGAGAAGTGAGCCACTTCTCTCCATCCTTGAGAATGAGAAAACATTTTTTTTTGTTGACAAAAGAGTTCAATATGGTGCACTTCCTTCCTTGAGAAGTGAGCCATATCCATTCCTAAGATTTTATTAAATTTTTTTGAAGTATCATGTCTCTGTCAAATATAGAAGGAGAGGAACCACTTCTAAAGAAGTCTAAGATGCTACTTAAGAAAGATAGATGCTTAGCAAAGAATCTAGATGCATTATCACAAATTTTCATTGATAACAAGTGTTAGCGTAATTTGGATGGAGAAGATGAAAAAAAATTGATGAAGGAGTTCAAGAGGGATGCACTTCCTTCTTTGAGAAGTGATTCATATCCATTTCTAAGATTTTGTCAAATCTTCCTTAAGTGTCATGTGTCTGCCAAATATAAAAGGAGAGTGCCCACTTCCAAAGAGGTCTAAGATGCTAGTTAAGAAAGAGAGAATGCTTAGCACACAATCTAGATGTGTTTCTAAAATTGCATTAATAACAAGTGTCAACATAATATGAATGGAATAACAAATTTCTAAACACTTGGATGCATATCCAATGCAATGCATTTACATGTAATTTATGAATCTTCAATCATTAAAAAACACATATCATTTATAGAAACCAAAATCCTATGTGAACACCGTGCATTATGTCTATTCCCTGCTTCGATACATCTGAATTCAATGACAATAAGCATGTATGAAATGAATATAGAGTGATGAAACTTACTCACAAGTCTTTATATAAGATCCAAGATCTCTAAAGATTATCATGGATCCAACTATTGGGGGGATAAATAAGGTACATATGGGAGAGACCTAGACCCATTGGGAGAAGAAGGCACATAGTCATTAGCTTTTGAAGAATTCCCTTACAATGATGTTAGGATATGAAATGAGTTTTGAAAATAGTACACAACATCCAATGGTTAGCAAACTGAGTCGGACATAAATTCATAAAAATTTTCGATCCAAAGGATCACACAAACTAGAAATCTAGTCCACTGGTTCCCTTGAACGACCTTACTCTCTTATTTGCTAATGCAGGGCTACTGTTTTCCATATAATCCTAACATAAAATCTATGGTATCAAAATTGTTCATAGATTTTCGCTATTACGTTTGAAACTTTAATTTACATTGTTTTTTCATTGAGAGAAATATAGATTTATTCATGCAATCATTTGTAAGGGTGATATTTGTCACATACCATAATTAGGGGTTTTGAGTCTATCCCCTTTCTCATTATCCATGCCGAAGTCAAAAAACATAAGCTAGTAGTCCTTGGATAACTTCTCTACTTATCATATTCTCTTGAGGGTGACTAGGAGGTCATAGCTTTCATCCACACACAAAAAATATGAAGTTACTACTAGTAGTGACTTAAACATAACCACAAGTAAAACATAACTAAAACATCTTGAGAATCATACTCATCTAACAATGACCCGTCCAATTGGCTAAAGAAGTAGTCTAGATTTTCTCCTATACTTTTCTCTAGGAAATGGGTGGAGAGGCAATGTCAAGATGTATCTCCGAGATTTGATTTCACATCCTTGAAAATTATGGACTACAAATTATCGATATCATGGCAAGTTCATATCCAGAGAGACTTGCTATTGAGATGCATAGTTTCCTTTTGGTGAGGCCTACCAATTTTATCTCAAATGCTAACCCTCTAATTCAAAGGTATGAAACATTTCCTTCCATCTTTTGTAAATTATGGTAAACCTCCCAATTTTTTCCATAGACAATCTTACCATAATTTCAATTAACTGATATTAAGTTAAGTTCTTCCATATCTCTCCTATCATTTCCATTTGACTACTCTTTTCGATATTGTTAATACCCCCAATAATCATACAAATATTCAATATGGAGATATTGATCTTACGGTCTGTGAATCGTTATGGTGTATCATTCTCTTTGCAATATTGATCAAAAGCTCCCTTATAAACGTATTATGATGGCGTCTTTAGCATGTGATGTTAAATACCAATTCATAAAGCGATGGGCAAGCTATTCAAAATCCCATTTATTAAAGTGAAATTCCCTCTACTTATATTTGCAACATCTAAGTGAAAATAGATAACAAGGGTTGCATGGCAGCTTAGTCCCTGCCAAATAAATTTGGAAATAGAGTGTACCTAGATGGGATCATCGAACTAGTTAGTGTGTTCCAACAATTGTCAATATACTATAAAACCATTGTCAATTTGCTATAATTATTATTTGTCTTTATTAAAGAAAAATTCAAAATCATTATTAAAAGGAAAAGATATATATAAGTTGTCTATATCATTTTGTTTTTCATCTAACTATATTCTTACTAATTTATTTTCATTTAAAAAGAAATTCAAAATTACTATTAAAAAGAAATTACACATATGTCATCATACATAATTATATGTATATCATTTTGTATTAATCTAGTAGGAGTACACTTTGTATTAATGATAACAGAAAAACATAAATACAATAATAATGAAATAAATGGATAGTAATAATGTTTGAACATATGACATTTTTACTTTTTTTCTTAATTTTTTATATAAAAGGTACTAGGTACTTATAACCAAGTTTATTGAAATGCAATAATAATGAAATAAATGGATAGTAATAAAGAGAGAACACATGACATTTTTACATTTTTTCTTAATTTTTTATATAAAAGGTATTAGGTACTTGTAACCAAGTTCATTGATTATGTAATTAATTTCAAATATTGAAATACTTGAAGGTAGCAATAAGACTTGGAATATATCAACCAATGAAAAATGAGAAAAACAAATATTTTTATTATATATAAAAATATATATTTGTTTTATTAAGTTAAAAATTACACTACACATATAAATTTAAAATACAAGACAAATTAATGTCAAATCAATAGCAAACTCATTGCTATATTCCCTTGACAGGGACTAATAATGTATTCAACTATAAACAAACACAAACACTTGTAAGATATAATGTTTCAATTAATTAAGTTCATTAAATGAAAAATGGTTTCTTCGTATTTATATTTATATGAAATATTTATTTATATATTTTTAAGATTTTTGTAATTTATTAATTACCTTGCAACTCCCCCCACAAAAATGGTCAAATGGATATTTTATAATAATAATGAAATAGTTATTTATATATAAAAAATCATATAATATTAAAAACATTGGTTAATTTTGAATTTTTTTTAAGTCAAGGAAGTTTGATCACAAGTATTCCTTGCGTGGCAAGGACTCTTGAACTATATCGAGAGGCAACCATGCACTACATACCTTATCACTGTGCACCATAAATTATCCACCGCATGATAATAATGCATCATAAATATCCAGTTCATCATAATAATACTTTTTAACTCATAAACTTATGAGTGTAGGTTAGTTGGCTATAGAGTACTGCAAGTTTATGAGTGTAGGTTAGTTGGTTATAGAGTTTTTTTTGAGTGTAGGTTAGTTGGTGATAGAGTACATTGTTAAAGTACTCCTTGCAATGTTGTTGGTTGGAACCTGCAATTTTTTTTTGGTGTTGGCTAAACGTTCTATATTTTGGGTTTTTTTGGCCGATAGCTATTTTCTGTTGTTTAAATTGTATTTTTGGATGCATAAATGGATTCAGTGTGCTGAAAAACCCGTGAGACACTTGGATTATACAAAATTAGCCACTCAAATCTGTAGATCTAACCATTCCTCATGAAAACAAATTTAGGGAAAAATCAAACGAAAAAAGTCGTCAAAAAACTCCCAAAAAGTAGAACTTTTAGACTACTCTATTTTTTTTTTTCATAAACTACACAACATCATTTTCATTGTCATTCATTATACTTGATAAATATCTTTTCATGCAATTTTACTAGTTCAAACCTCATGTAGCCCATATTGTAATTGAGAGTGCTCAGTGCACCACCCGAGTTGTGTACCTATTCTATTAGCAATTTTTTTTTTTCATAAACTACACAATTTTGAGTTACATCATTTTTATTGTCATTTATTATACCTATTGAAAATTTCCAGACTAAAAATCTTTTAATTGAAAATATTATTTAATCTTAGGACATGTCATTCTTTATACATTAATCATTAGAGTCGTGATTAACACGGATTATACATTAACCTAATTAACCTGCTTGTCACGATATAAGCTATAGCTATCAACAAAATGGCATAAATATACAAACTTAGCGAGTCAAATCTGTAGATCTAACCATTCGTCATCTGAACGGATTTATGGAAAAATCAAACGGAAAAAGTCGCCAGAAAACTCCCAAAAAGTAGAACTTTTAGACTACTCTATTTATTTTTTTTCATAAACTACACAGTTTTCAGTTACATCATTTTCATTTTCATTCATTATACTTGATAAATATTTTTTCATGCAATTTTACTTGTTCAAACCTCATCTAACCCATGTTGTAATTGAGAGTGCTCAATGCACCACCCCAGTTGTGTACCTATTCTATTAGCAATTTTTTTTTTTCATAAACTACACAATTTTCAGTTACATCATTTTCATTGTCATTTATTATACTTATTGAAAATTTTCAGATTAAAAATCTTTTAATTGAAAATATTGTTTAATCTTAGGACATGTCATTCTATATACATTAATCATTAGAGCCGTGATTAACACGGATTATACATTAACCTAATTAACCTGCTTGCCACAATATAAGCTATAGCTATCAGCAAGATGGCATAAATAATTTTTCATAGACTACAAAGTTTTCTGTTACACCATTTTCATTGTCATTCATTATACTTGATTTTCACTGTAGGGACTGTCAGGGACAGATAATTGTAGCAATGTAGTAACTTGCACGTCCATATTTATGGGGAGTGGGCTAACTCGGGAGTAATCTTCCCTCTCGAGTTACTTTTCCGACTGGTTTTCTGGTGGCTAGCTTTTAAATTTTCTGAGCATCTGGATTGGTTTAAAATGGGACAAAACCCCTAAACTAAGATTCCAAAATGCATGGAACTTTGATACATGAGAAACTCATACCACCCCTAAACATTTAACCAAATTCAAATCGTTTTTTTACCTAAAAAACAAAACTTTAATAAAACAATTACTCCCAAGTTAGCATACTCCATATTTATGGTCCTACGTGAATCATGTCATCTCGAACAACTTAAGTAGAGATCATAGACATATGATAAATACCTTAACTTCATAGTGTGCAATGATATCGTTTCACTATATCTAAATCTTATATTCAATCCAATTAGCTCTACAATGGATTATTCCTGTGATTAACTAAAGATCACGTGTAATGTAAATGGGACTGCACTGCCACTGGCATTGCCATGTACATCAATCAATGGAAACATGATGCAAACTACACATAAAATAGGCCACTTCAAATTGGATCAGTTGAAACATGATGTAAATTGTTCTCTGTCACATGCAGAGTCCTTAGACTCCATTGCATGTAGCATAGGACTATGATGCATATGTCATGGGTGTCGGAGAAGTCTGGCCAAGTCGATGGAATGCCAATGGGTGGCAATGGGCCTAGTCAACCCACATCAACACGAATTTCCTGCTCTGAATTTGTTTACAGCTGCCAACGTCAGACGTACAGGGAGGGGGCGGAAGCATTATCGCATATCCCACGCTTGAATGCTTCCGGGATGAATTGGCCACCGAGAGGGTTGCTGCCAAAGAGCCAAATTGTTTGCTCTGACTTTGTTTACAGCTGCCAGCGTCAGACGTACAGGGAGGGGGCGGAAGGATTATCCCATATCTCAAACTGGGATGCTGTCAGGATGAATGGACCACCCAGAGGGTGAGCAATGTCCAGTCTGCTAAGTAGCATTGAATGTTTTGGTAGGTGGAATATAAGGTATTCAAATTCCATTTATAATAGAATTTAATGTTGTGTAACATTGAATGTTGTGATAGGGAAAATATAAACAGTTGAATCTAACAGTAATTTAGATTCGACCACCTATAATTCACTTATCATAACATTCAATACTGTTTAACAGATTGAATATCAACAATCCACCACCAAGAAGGTTGTTGAAAACCAAAATCGTTGTTCCTTTAACCCACCTCTTTTTTCATACTAAACTTTTCTTTAAGTAGAAAGAGATACATGAATCCAGCCTTTAACGTAAGTCTACTTTTGGATACTCTTTAAGGAATGATGCTCTGATGACAACATTAATAGTGGATTGGAATGTATTTATGCAGAGCTTCCCAATGGGAAGGAGTAGCTGAAAGTGTGTTTCATACTGAAGTTTTCTGCAAACAGAAAGAGACATAGACAAGATACCAGCCTTTATGTACCGTAAAGGCTGGTATCCTGTCTACTTCTGGTATAGGCTGGTATCTACTTCTGAAACTTGATTAGGATTTATGGTCTGATGTTAGTGTTAGCATATTTGCAGGATCTAGAAACTTTCTAGTTTTGAACCTGGTCTATATTGCAGCGAAATTTAATTGCATTCATACCTGGATCCATTTGATATTCGAACCCTCTGTTCCTCTTGCTACGAGCCCTCTTGCATAGAACTGGAAATTGAGTTTGCACAGAACCCTCTTCAACAGAACAGAACAGAAAACAACAGAACCCTCTTTAACAGACTGAAAACCGAGTTTCTGTCTCTTACCCTGCTGCCATACGCCTTCAGATCGATTAGATGGGTATTATGAGGGTTCTTTTATGGGCAGAGAGAGGACCGGTTTCCCCAAAACGGTTATTCTCCACCTGTCCATCAGAGTAGGAGATTCGACCATTCCGTTACCAAGAGTTCTGAAACCTGTGACGGCAGTTTTCGTAACTGTTTCTTCATATGTGTCATTTACGAAATTAGTCTTACATTCTCCCACTTGGCACATATGATAACTTAATGTTAGAGTTTAACAGAGTAGACATTAGGTGCGCCATAAGTCATATTC
>ML788988.1:341588-363479 GCA_009831015.1 Picea engelmannii
AATGATGAGTGTTTCATATATAGGGAACATATGTTGACCATCCATGAAAGGATGTGTCCCTTGAATAATCAATAACTATTTATTATTATCATTTACTTATTATATATGATATTTACTAATCAATAATTATATTATTAATTATTATTCTAAGAGAATGTCTTCCCAATGTCATCCAAACATCAACACTCCTTCTCAACGAGGGAAAAATTCGGCATCATGCCAAGCTCGTCTTTGAAGTATACAAACTTCACCCTAGACTCATGACACTTGTCTGTCAGTCTTGGGAGATGTCTCTCTCCCACCTGAACCGAGGAGAAACTCCTTCTGCAGTTCTCCCTCTGAGCCAATTAACTCTCTCTAAGATCAAGCTCACTATGGGTCTGCATGTAATAACATATAACATATTGAGTCTTTATTATTCCTTGTCAAATCACCATGACTAGGACAAATACCATACCAGGACCTTTCACCACAAGTACACACCTGTGAGTGAATTTCAACCTGATGCTAACTGACACATGGAAAACACTTCAACCACCTCGAGTCCATATTATTCCTTGTAATGATCAAGGAAAGACTACGCCTGGGCCCATTTACCACAAGTGCACCTTTATGATAAATGTATCCTATCTCCCTTGGTCTGTAGCCCAATCTAGGAGAAGTTCCACCCGATGTTGAAACATCAACACTCTCTCTTAGATAGGGAGGTATCTTTCCATAGTAGTACAAAACTATTGTCTAGATACACATAGTCTCCACGAGTGGTACACAACCACCATAGTATAAAAAGGTTTGTCACACATGGCACTTCCATGTGGACTTCTAGAGGCTACTCCCTCAAGGAACACTTAGGGTCAACTCCCCATAGTGTGTGATGTCAAGGGTCAACTCTCTTGACATGTCCCCATGTTCTCTCCACATGGGACATTGGGCTATGAGCCCAAATGCACTTATCCCTTCTCAAATAAGTGTCCCACTTATCCCTTCTCGAATAAGTGTCCTCGCGGATCAACTCAACTCAATTCACAAAGGAGTACGATCTAGAGAATGTTTGTAACACATGGCACTCCCATGTGGACTTTTAGAGGCTACACCCTCTAGAAACACTAGGGTCAACTTCCATAGTGTGTGACGTCAAGGGTCAACTCCCTTGACATTTCCTCATGTGCTCTCCATGTGGGACGTGTCCTCATGTGCTCTCCACAATGGACATTGGGTTATAAGTCCAAACACACTTATCCCTTCTCAGATATGTGTCATCACAGATCAAATAAACTCAGTCAGAGAGGAGTACGGTCTGTAGAATGTCTCAGGAAGATGCAAATATCAACACTCCCTCTCAACGAGGGAGGCATTCTCTGCCACGCTAAGTCTATCACGAAAGTACTTGAACTTCATCCTGGTTTGGTAAGAACATCAACAACCTACTCATTTGTAGGAAGGTACTACACCAATACTTCCTTCCCTACACCATGTCTAAGATGTAATGGTACTTGATCTCAATGTGGCTCGATTTGTCATGAAACACTGGATTATCTAAGATATTCACACAACTTTGGTTACCATAATGAATAATGGTGGAATCCAGCACATGTTCGGATAAATATGCAAGGAGCTTGCGAAGCCACACTACTTCATGGATTGACATACTTAATGCAATGTACTTTTATTCTCTTGTTCTCAAAGCCACAAAAGTTTGTTTCCTACTACACCAGGAAACCATGGAAGATCCCAAAGTGAAGCAATACCCAAATGTTCTCTTTCTGTCCACTGCGCTCCCTGCCCAATCAGAGTAAATATATTCCTGCCATATCATATCAATACTGTAAGTATATCTTAGACCATGTACAACTGTGCCTCACAAGTATCTCAATACATACTTTGCAACAATCCAGTGTGTCTATCTCGGTTGACTTATAAACTCGCTAAGTGCACTCACTACATAGAAAATATTTGGCTTGGTGTTAACCAGATACATCAATTATCTAATCAGTTGTTTGTATAGAGTCGGATCAATTTCGTCAGAATTGGAAGAAGACACACTTAGTTTCTTCGGATTCGTCACCATTGCTGTAGCCATGGGCTTCAAGTTTAGCATCCCAAAATTCTTCAATATATCAAATATGTACTTCCCCTAACTCTGGAAAATCTCATCAGTTCTCTGCCACACCTCTAGTCCCAAGAAGTAGTGCATCATACCAAGGTACTTCATCTCAAAATTAGAGGCCAATGCATACTTTCATTCAACAATAATGATCTTTGTATCATTGAGGAATAAATCATCAACATAGAGGACCAAAATCAGGGACTCACCATTAACAATATTGTAGTATAGGCTGGGATCAACAACACTTTTGTTGAAGCCCAAAAATCATCAGGTGTCCATCAATCCTCGCATACCAAGCTCAAGGTGGTTTCTTGAGTCCATACAAGGCCTTCTTCAACCTACACACATGAGACTCCTCATGTATCACAAAACCATATGGATTCTCGATGTATACTTCTTCCTCAATCTCTCCATTGAGAAAGGTTGTCTTTACATCCATCTGATGTACTCTCCAACCCATGGATATTGCAGGGGAAATAATCATCCAGATAGAAGTGTATCGAGCAACAGGATAAAATGTCTCGTCATAATCTATTCCATCCACCTGAGAGAATCCTCTAGCAACAAATATCATTTTGTGCCTCTTGATGCTCCCGTCAACTATGTGTTTGATCTTGTAGATCTATTTGGAAGTCACTGCAAACTTCCCCTCAGGTCTCAGAACAATATCCGACACATCATTCTTCATGATGGACTGATACTCCTCCATCATGACATCTCTCCATACTGGATGACTAGTTTCCTCCTCATAATAGGAAGGTTTAGAATCAATGATGTGGCTCATAGTTGTGTCATGGAATGAATATCTATGAGGTATCTTTCTCTCTCAGAAGGTACCATCTCTTCCTGTCTCTCACTCAATCTGTCTCTAACCAGGGATGTAGATCCGATATTCCTTCAAAGACTCATTGCACCCCACAAATGTACCCTTTCTACCAAAAGGGTCTAGCTTGGTCCTTTTCTCCTGGGGTACATGAATGTATATTGAACACCCAAATATATTGAAGTGTCCAACCTCAAGCTTCACTCCAGTGAAGGCCTCCTCGAAAGTCATGTTCCTTAAGGACTTATGTTCTGAACATACACTACAATCATGGATGCCTATGCCCATAGAAACATAGGTAAATGTTGATCATGAATCATCGCCTTGACTGTCTCAACAATAGATATGTTCTTCCTCTCTACAACCCCATTCTGCTGAGGGTTGTGTGGAACAGTGTACTCCCTCTTGATCCCTACCTCAAACATCTCTAGGACACATCAAGGTTCCCTCATGGAACCAATTTCTCCCAAGACATATCGAGGTTTCCTCATGAAACCAATGTCTTGGTTCCTTCATCTAGTAATCCACTGACTACTATGCAATAAACTAGTAGCATACTACTACTACCATGCCATCGGTAGCTCAAATCACCCGCCACATTCTTTCTAACTATGCTGCAATCAACCAGTAGCACACAACTATTGCAATGTCCTCCAATAGTACACAATTGTTTCCATGGCATAGTAGTACAAAAATATTGTCCAGTGGTACACAACCACTGCCATAGTCTCACGACTACGTAGCAATCCACTAGTAGCACATAGATACTAGCATGTTGTCCAGTGGTACACAACCACTTCCATAGTCTCCATGACCATGTTGTGATGTTTCTCCTCTCCTAGTAGTCTTATTCACACCTAGCCACCTTGCATGGCGTAGGCAAGAATACGACCATAGCCTCATTCACACGTAGCCACATCACATGGCATAGGAAAGGCTAAGATGCAAGTCTTATTCACACCTAGCCACCTCACATGGCTTAGGAAATACTTGTACCCAACCGAGCATTACTCCCTCAGTCACCTCACATGACTAATTAGGGAAACCCTTGTCCAGAGGGGTTAGTTGGCTAGAGGAGATAAAACACCACACCTCCCTCTTAAAGAGGGTGGAAATTATTTAAGACATAGAGGGAGTTCTTGATGCAATGGCGGAAGGAAATATTGATGTTGTAGCATTTTTGCTGCTTTCACAGGGCCACATAATACCCTTTATGCGACTGTGCGATCTTCTCTCCTCTAGAAATCTCAATGTTGTCTTTGTCATGACTCCTCTCAATGTCAAGCTCCTTTGCATCGAGCAAGCAGATGGTTTGCACATTAGGCTTCTAGAGATCTCGATGCTTGTCATCCCAGGGATGCCCGAGCACATGGAAAACACCAAGCGCGTCCCCGAGCACCTTGAAGAGTTGTTCTTTCGGGCCATGGAGGAGACACATCTATCTTTGAGAGAAATACTCATCTGCCTTTGACCCAGCTCTATCATTGTCGATTTATGGCCCTTCTTTCTCCCAGATCTCGCCACCGAATTAAACATATATACGATATTCTTCCCCTTAATATAAGCTTATAGCCAATGTCTCATGTACTCCATATTCATCAACCTGTCCTTCTTACATCATGATGGTGATCTTCCTCCGTTGGTAAATCTGTCAGGCCTCCTGAAGGAAATCTCCATGCATGACTGTGATTTTCTCCCTCTTTTCCGTGAAGCCATCAAGGGTGACCCAAATTCCGTTAAGGATATATACACCAATGGTGTTCGACACTTTGATAAGTGCAACCAATTGGTGGTTAACAAGTTCTACGAGATGGAATCGGAGATGGTGGATTACCTTAGAAGCGTCTATGGGAGTGCAAAGAATCCCAATTCCAGTTTGTCATATTCAGAGTCTTGAAATGGCTGAATTCTCGGGAGTCTGAATCGGTAATATATATCTTACATCCAATGGCAGAGGTGTTCACCAGTTCAAGACAAATCTCATTAATGGCTCCTTTATAGCTACAGTAGCACCTAAGCTAAGTTAGGATTCCATTTATTTTTCATTTACCTCGGCCCTCCTATGAGGGATTCAAGCCCAGTCCTACTCTGATACCATGTTGTTTTTCTTCATATAAGATATGATCGATATTTTATTACAATGATGAGTGTTCCATATATAGGGAACATATCATGACCATCCATGAAAGGATGCATCCCTTGAATAATCAATAACTATTTATTATTATCATTTACTTATTATATATTATATTTAATAATCAATAATTATATTATTAATTATTATTCTAAGAGAATGTCTTCCCAATGTTGTCCACACACACACACACACACACACACACACACACACACACATATATATATGGTTCATGGATATCTGTCCAAAGGCACGACCATGGCTTCCATGGACAACCCCTTGGGGCTTGGTCACGACCTCCATGTCTCATGACTCTAATGGGATACATGGATATGATGTTATGCTCCCTCCCATGACTCTCCCATGACTCGAAATGCAAAACAAAATTCATATTAGTTTTTGTTTATTAATTAATTTTGTTCTTTTTGTTACACACACATATAATATTCCCTTTGTTTTTTAAAATATCTCTCACATATGTTTTGAAAAACGCTAATTTTTTTTGATAATATATACATCTATAAATTTTCACTAACCTCTGGATATTTTGTGTCTTGATCATTTTTTCAATAGGAAGAAGTTGTGTACCTTTCAAGGGAATTTGTTGCGAAGGACATTGGGCATGGACATAAAAATTGTAATAAGTTTCTTCCATTGAAGCTCATTGTCCCTTGACAAAGGCACCGATTCTAAAGGATTAATATATAAGGGAGATTATCTTCATGGATTTGTGGCCAAAATTTGGTTCTTTGGGAATGTGCAGCCACATGCAGCGAGAGATCCACTTGGAGCCATGTTTAGAAAACTAACCATATGTCAAAGGGACCTCCACTATAGTGGTTCTAGCTTCTTCCCCAAGATGATGCATATTTGCATAAGAAGTAAATTTGTTAGTGATATGTATATGCTTCCATATTTTATCTTCATACTCTTTAGACCTTTAAAAATGTCAATAAGACTTATTTGAGTTAGACACAGAAAACAACTTTTATTTATCTATTTTCTTTCAAATAATTGTTTTTTAGTGTGTTTGTATATCATCTACTTTATTCATCCACTATAGGGTGAATATTTTTGGTTTGCATATTTCAACCCACATGATGCAAGAAATATGTAAAAGTGAAATACATGACAAAAGTCAATGACAATTCTATATATCAACAAGTCATATTGGGTTAATTTTCTATAGGTCTAACTAGGTTAATAAACTAAACCTTAAGTATAGAAGGATTAAAATATACCTAGCTTTGCATAGGATGAAAGTCTCATATTAGTTTCTATAAAGTACTTACAATGTAATTTTTTGGAGGAAAAACATATCCTCCAAAGAACCCATGTAGAATTCCAAAGAAAGAAATGTTATACCTATAAAGAAAGTTAGGTATGGTAGCAAAAAACACTTTCTAGACTATCCAGTGAAAAATATGATCTAGGTGGACATCAGTGGCCTCTCACCTATTCAACTAGCTCAAAATACAGGTTCCATCTTGGAAACCTTTCAACAATTTTTTCGGTCCCAAACTTTCAGGGTCGTTTTGAGGCCCTAAACAACATTTTTTTGATGTGGTAGCTCCAAATAGATGAAAAAGGCTTGTATTGGTACATTTGAAATATGTACTCCTTGGATATACCTTTCTAACGAGGTACCGAGTACCTCAAACGAAGATCATATGTAAATTTTATTCCTCGGGAAGTTGACGTATCAACTACCCCCATTGGGACCCACAAAATTTTTAGTGTTTCATCTTTCGGGGTTAGCATTTTGAATGTTTATGGTTTTCTCATTTATGCTTTATGTTAAAAATGCCTTTGGAGCCTCATTGTATTCCTCTTCTTGTGAATGTGTGTAGCCATCACATCTCTTCTCAGAGATAAGCGACCACCATTCTAGCGAGTTCATTTCAATCTGTATTTTCTTTTACAGTCTCTGCACATCCCATTTTTTAATAGAAATTGAGTATTGTTGTATCTCTATGTTTCAGTCCTACTTATGTGTTTCATATCGTTCCTTGATAAATCCGGATTAGTGGTATCAGAGTGGTCTTCTCTTTATCTGTTTCTATTTCCATGTCCGCAACAAGGTTAGGGTTCAAGGCATTGGGACTCGAACTAGTTGATCCTTTCGAAGACCATCCTCGACGACCACCCATGGTGGAGGAAAAGAGAGACGAGGGAGTAGGAGATCCTATTAAGTTGTTTCTCATGGAAGTCCTTGCCCAATAGAGGAACCAGATGATGGATAATTTTTCCCAAATCCTTTGACTACTACCGATAAAAAACGATGCATCTTTGTCAAGTGACCACTTTGGAGGCATCTCCCCCTTAAAGGTACAAGTTAATTTGATATTCTCATATTTGACGGTTAGATAGATGAAACTGATTTGGAAAATTGTTTAAATATACTAGAATGTTATTTCTCTATCCACAATTTTTCCAATAGGGAAAAGATCACCTTTGCGCTCCTTAAAGATGTCCCCCATGTCAACCATTGGTCAGAGACTTACTATGATAAAAAATCCACATAGGAGTCTAGAATATTTGGGGTCGAGCACACTTGCGACTCTTTTATGGATGTCGTCAAGGAAAAATATTACCCTGTTGTAAACTATGACAACCAGTACATGATATGGACCACACTACGTCAAGAGAGGGACCAGACAATGTCACAGTTCACAAATACATTCCATACCTTGCACACCAAGTTGGGTATCAAAGACTCCAAGTGGAATCTGGTTCTAAAATACCATGGGGGTCTACATAGGTACATCCCAACAGAAAATGATTTTCTAGACATCTCATCATTGGGATCCACTTATCGATATGATGTCAAAACTCGAAAAAAGTTTAAGTAGAGAAGTAAGAGGGAGTTTGGATCTACAAATGAGTCACAACATAAGATGAGAAAAGGAAACCCTAGCACATGGAACCAAAGAAAAAGAAAGGATGGACAACCTTAGGACAATTAGTCTAAGATGAAAACAAAGAAGGGTAATGGAAAGATGAATAAAGACATTGGGAAGTGGTGCAATTTACATAAAATCCCCTGGCACAAGACCAATGAACGTCGCTCGAACCAGTCATTGGTGGCCAAGATGAAAGAATCATAGTCAGATATAGGCTTCAACTTTGATTTAGAGCCATAAAAGGGGAAGCAGATCATAGATGCATAACCTAGTTCCATATTCGCTACCACCAAGATTCAACCAAATGAACCATAAGAGTTGGAGGAAGGTAAGGGCATTTTTACTCGTAGATGTGGGTGAAGGTTTCTCCACTACATTTCGTTGTTGATATAAGAATCCAAAAGAACCTCATCTCAGTAGAGGTCATCAAGAAGTTGGAGTTGTTGACAACACCACATCTGCAACTATACAACATCAGGTGTCCAAGGACGAGATATCCATGTCATCCAATAGTGTCTCTTTCCCTATGGCATCAAGACCTTCAAGGATGAGGTATTGTGTGATGTTTCCCCACTTGAAGTTTGTGATTTTCTTTTAGTCTATCCATATATGTGGAAATTTCATGTTGTATATGAGTCTAGACCTCATAGTATCATTATTACCATGGGCAACCAACTGTAAAGGATACCATAGGTAGATCCACATACCGTAATTTCTTTGGTCTCAACTAAGCAATGCAGGAAGGTCATCTCCTAGACTAGGAAATTTGTCCTCTTTATGATTCACTCCCATAGTGAACAAAATGTTGTGACCTCATCCATGGACTCCACAAAGGGATCCTCTGAGCAACAAAAGCAAGTGGACAAATTCATGGAACAATACTAAGACATATTCACCTCACCTATCGTGGTGCCTCTACACTATCAGGTCAAGAATTAAATTGAACTAACCCTTAGAATGCATTTTCCTAATGGGCCAGTGTAACATCTCTCTCTCTTGGAAAATGAAGAAATCAAGTGCCAGATTCAAGAATTACTCCAGAAAGGGCACATTTGACCAAGCTCCTCACCCCACGGAAGCCCAATCATGCTCATACAAACAAAATACGGGACCTGGAAACTCTGTATTGAGTAAAAATATATGACAAAATCACAGTTAGGAACTAGTACCCAATTCCCCGATTTCATGACCTTCTCAACCAACTCAAGGGGGAAAATTACTTTAGTAAGATTGATTTGAATTTTGTCTACCATTAGGTCCCCATAGAATAGGTTGGTGTAGGGAAGACTTCTTTCAAGTGTATTGAAGGTATTTTCAAGTTTTTTTTCATTCCGTTTGGCTTGAATAATTCCCTAACAACTTTCATGAGGTTGATGGATGATATATTGTGACCCTTCACCAATTCCTTTGCGGTTTTATATCTCGATGACATCCTCGTCTTCAACAAGAGTTGGGAAGAAAACTTACAACATATTCAACAAGTCCTCCACACTTTGTGGCAACACAAGCTATATGCTAACTTAGGAAAATGCTCCTTCGACATGAACAAGGTCCAATACCTTGGATACATTATAGATGAGAATAATTTTCATGTCAATCCATCCAATATCCAATTCATTCATGAATGGGTAGTCCCAACAACACTAACCGAGCTTCGTAAATTCTTATTCCTTGCCAAATTCTATCGTAGGTTTGTATTGGGGTTCTCCTATATCGCATGGGATCTCATCCAAGTGACCAAGGGTGGTTGCAAAGCCAAATATTTTTGGGGTAGAACACATAAGAAAGCCTTTGATGATTTGAAACATCGCTTATGCTTAACCCTAGTGCTTGCGTTGCCCGATCTACAACAACCATTTGAGATTGAGACAAATACTTTTGATTATGTTGTTGTTTTCGTTCTCACTTAGCACGGTCATCTGGTGGCTTATCATAGTGAGACACTCTTAGATGTCATCCACAAGTACTCTACCTATGACAAACAAGTGCATTCCATCATACAAGATGAAGGGATTTTCAATTACTTCCTAATTAACTTAGTAAGCAATTGAAGAGTTGTGTAATTAATTATCAATCTGGGGTCATAACTTACTTACAAATTGTCTTTCACAATTTATACAAGAGTAATGATGATTTAACTATGGTGTTGTAGCACTCTTAATGTCATGGTTTCAATATTCAAAATACTTTCATCAAGTCACCAAGTGATACTAGGGTTTTAGTTACAGAAAAGTAAAGAGCACTCTTGCAGGAAATGGAAATCTCTCTTGCAAAAATTAAAATGACTCTTGCAGAAAGTAAAACACACCTGCAAAAATTGAAGTCATGCTTGCAAAAACTGAAATCACACTTGCGGACATTGAAATCACACTTGCAAACATTGAAATCACACTTGCAAAAAGTAAAACACACTTGCAAAAATTGAAGTCACGCTTTCGGGAATTGAAATCACACTTGTGGAAAGTAAAACTATGCTAGGATCTATTGGTGACTTTTTGTGAGTATGAGGAAGGTCTTAGTTGTTGCAACAATTCAAGTGTCTCTTTGTTCAATGAAAATCTGGTGGAAATTATTATAAAGTAAACAAGGAAAAATGAAATTGCAAGCGGAGTTGTAGCAATATGAGTTGTGGCAACAAAGCTACAACTCTGAGAAAAGAACTTCAATTACTGGAGTCGTAGCAAAGCTAGTTGCATTGAAAACAACGTACTTAACAGGACACAAATTGTAGCAATGTAATTCTTTTCTCAAAGGATTATAGTAATAAATCAGAATTCATAGTCTCACGAGAAAATCAAATCATCAATTGAATTTTGAATTATGCTAAGAGAATTAAACCATGCATAGAATTCAACATTGTTTAAGACTTTATAAAATGCGACAAACCAAAAGGTGAATTCACCACTGAAGTAATTATGATTATGAGATTCAAAATTACAGCTGACTACAGATTTGCAGTAAATGAAAATAAACCAAATGAAATTGAAATGCTAACCTCTATTGTTACTATTACATATAGTACCTTGCTAAGGAGGGGGCCCTACCCCCTTAAGCGAGGCATTGAGAGACTACACCAGAATCGTGTGATCACTTAATACATAAATGCACGAATGGAAATAGGAACATAAGCTTATACTTCCAAAGTTGAAAAGACACAATAACATAACATATTCATTTGAATGATTTTCTTCCTCCTCATCTCTAGAGTTCCAAGGTTTTTATACAATGAGGTTATTATCCTAAAATTATACAAATAAATGATGGACAATTGTGAGAATCCAGTTGTTCATTTGCTTACAAAAGCTTGCTAAAATTTAGAAATGGATTTGTTCCTATTGACTCGATAGTATGGTTGAGTTCTCATTTTGGCAGCCAACTTGTACTTTGTCACTTTCCTTTACGAGGATCAGTTTCTATTTGCCAATTTCAACATTTGACTATTGTGCTGGAATCACGACAATAGGTAGACTCAAAATTGTGGAAACATAAAGTATTTTAGGAAAAATTGTGATAAATAACCATCCTTTTCTCTCAAACCTTAGCTTATTTTAGAAATAGGATTGTAAGAGACTCGGTTTGATGTGTTACAAACAAAACCCATGTTGTGGATTTTTCAAATTCATCTTCATCTACTCGAAAATTGGGACGGAAGTTGGTTGTTTCAAAACTGATGCTAATTTTTGTATGTACACTTATCTCATACTGGAGGTCTACACATGAAATATGGGTAAGGTTTTATCCACCCAAATCCATGTCTTCGATCTTAGGAACAAAATATGTTTTGGATTTCCATGTGGAGGTGCACTAGTATGCCAATCTTGGAATTTCTGCAACGGTTTCATATTTTTCTTGTAGTCGCAACCATGATGAGAAATTACAGCCATTGTCAAAAGTTGTAGCTACTAAAAGGATTCCATTGTAATTTCTTTGTATAGAAATGTTAGTGCATAATCATAACAATTTCCTTAAGAAATATGCAAGAATAATATAAAAATGGGATATGGGGAAAGATGCATACCTTAATGAAAAGTAAGGCAAACAAGATAAGGACAGTATAAAAAAGGAAATGATTAATGAAAATTTATAAGCAAATAGGTATTAGACAAGCGTTGAAAGTATGCCAATTTAGGAACCCATCATCTCCCCCACCCCAAAATTGTTGCATGTCCCCATGCAAGCAAAAATCACTCAATGTTAGAGAAGTCAGGGTGACCCTAGGGGTCATTGATACCATAGATTAACTCTTCTACTGCCTCCTTCTCTTCATTGATATCCTATTCTACTAGATCTGCTCTTTTGTTTCCTTGCTCTATCTCTGTCTGAGTGGATTTATCAAGTAGTTGCTATAGTAATGACAAATTTGAAAATGTGGTGTTTGATGCAACCAATAATCTAGAAAGAGGATATTTTTGGTGAGTATATCATGACAACCTAGTGCACCAATATGAAGATACAAACAAACAAGCTACTATAGGAAAGTAACAACGAATGTTTTAGCTGCTATAGTGGAGTAACAATAGATTTGAAAATTTGAATTTTTATGCAAACAATAACTCAAATGAAGAGGATTTTTGGTGGTTTTATGGATCACCATCTAATGTATATTCCTACCAAAAATAAAAGAAACCTAATGCAAAAATCCCAAAATATGACAAATAAGATGCTACATGGGAGTAACAACAAGTGTTGCAAGAGTAACAACAAACGTTTTAAGCCATTTTTCACAAAATACAAACTGTGTTTTATGAAATTTTGCGAGCAACGTTTCACAATTTAATTGCTTCTTCATACAGAAAATCAGAGCCTTTTGATGCACGTATTTCAAGATAAAATGAAATTGGTTGTAAGTGACGGTGACCACTTTCTCAAAAACCATGAGCTAGAATCACTTGAAAATTGTGTTGCTTGTTCCTCTCATTGGATTGATTCTCTCCTCAAAATTTTGTGGCAATCAGATGTATAATTTGTGGGATATGCTCAATTCAATTTCTGCATTTTTTTTTAAATGTGAATGAGTGAATATTGAGAATGAGTGCTTGTTGTTGGTTCTGGATGAACAAAAAGAACCTCTGTCTCATGTTACTCTATTTGTGTTGTGCCCTCTACCTCTTGTGCAACCTGTTCTCGAGAGGACTCTCCACTGGTTCTTGTGTGACAGTGGGATCGTGTGCTTCCGACTCTTTTTTCTCTGTCTGAATGTGTATCAATGAGGGTAATAAGACTGTCTGGTTCTTGTGTGGTAGAAGAGGGTTCTATCTCTGTTATTTCATTTACTTCTATATTGTTTCCCTCCATTGGTTTTTGTGTGACAATGAAGGGTTTCATCTCTATTTCTTGGTCCTCATTCTAGGATTTGTAGGTTCTCTTGTATCAATGATCCTCCCATGGTTCCTTCTTCCCGCTAACTCTAATTTCTTGTGATTGTATAGGGAATGGTTGTTAATTGGGTGGGGAATTGTGACAATTACAGTGGTGGTTATGGCAATGCAAGGTCGTGGATATGGAAATGATTGTGTAAGGTGGTGGTTATAGTGGAATGATAATATAACACATGCCATTTAAAACTACTCATTACACATTCTTATGGAAACTCATATGTCATGTCCCCATTTTTGGATTCCCCTGTTCAGTAGTGGAAATGACTTACGTGGTTTGTTGGTGAAGAAAAAGGAAGTCAAAAGGGGTTATTTAATGTTACTTAGTTAGGAGATGTTATGTATTTAAAGTGATATTAGATTAATAAGTTACTTATCTATTATTGAAAATTATTTTTAATCCTAGAGTGAAAGAAAAATGGGGATAAGTGTCATATTTGATTTCTTCAAAAAGGGAATAAGGGTTACATTTGATTTGGTCAAAAAAAGGGAAAGTTCTAGAAGGCATGGAGAAATGATAAAAGGATGGGTAGAGCCTCACTTTGGAATTATGATTTCATCTCTCAATTTGGAAGTTCTCTTGGAGCCATTGTTTCGTTAGGGTTTAGCAAAACCATTCCACTATTGCAGTTTAGTTTTGGTGGTGCAATATGCACCCTAGCTAGACAAGGATGAGGATCCATCCTAGATATTCATTGGAGCTTCATCTTGTGTTTTGATTTCAGTTTTGGGTTGTAGTGATTTGCTTGGAGAGGTTCTGGCACTTGGAGGGTTTGATCTCATCTGTTGAGGAGGCCATGTCACGATTCCATGTTTTTTACTTGTATTGTGTGTTTTCCATTAATGTATTGCAGTTGCCATAACAACCATTGGATTGTTTTATTCAAATCTTAATTCATAATAATATACCACATATTGTCCATTTCTATTTCTGGTGTATTTGTATTACATGCAATATGTTTGAAAAAATCTCTATTAGTAGAATGAATGCAAACTGTTTGTGAAAATTTGTCAACCAGATTAGTGCATCAAGAACACTTATTGCATAGAAGGAAATAATATCCCAGCCCATTCTATTGGGGATATTACAGTGGTATCGGAGCTGGTGATATTTCCATCCTGTGATTGCATCATAGCACTTTCCTTGGCCAAAGAAGGAAAAAAATTTGGATCTTTTTGCAATTTTTTTTTAAAGGAAAAAAAGTGGGCGACACATTTCAAATTGCATTCTGAAAATTTTTGAGAAGAATTTTCCAAAAACAAAATTGGATATTTGAATTATTCTCAGAAAAATACCCAATTTAAAAAAAAAAATCAGTCGAAATGGAGTTTGGGGAGTAAAGTTATTAACATTTTAACTTTGACAAACATTTCAGGGTTTTTCCAGAAAAATCCACATGATTTACAGTGTGGAGATAATCAACATGGACAAGGAGATGATATAACTTATGTAAACCCTGAAGGGAACTCAAGATAATATGGTAAGGGAATTAGGAGCTATGCTTATTAGTTGAGAAGAATAGTAAAAGGCCAAAATCTAGAAAGTTTGATGAAGTCAAAAGATCAACTCATGATGGGGGTTTGGTAGAATCACAGGGGGGGGCGTGAATTCATCTAGCTATGTTCAGGATGTATGCATGGAGGAAGACCAAAAAACAACCTATGAACTAACTAATGAGACCGATGAAACTAGTGTGTTAGATGGAGAAAATGAGGATGCGACATCTTGTTCTACTTGTGATGACCATGAGGAGATTTCAATCAATCGACGTTGAGGATTCAACATCTCTCCCTATGTATGATGATGAGGATGAGGATGTCTCAAGAAGGAATGCAACACTTCATCCTATTTATGACATGTGTAACGATAAAGTCAAAATTTTACCAGAATATGACACAGATTGGGAAAATGACAATGAAGGGGATGAGAGAAGATCATAAAACTTGTGTGAGGAAGATAGTTCACATTACATGTCATCATCTAGTGATTTAGTTAATCCCTTGTGTGATAACCCACTCCATGTTGATGAAATAACATTGCATGAACTAGAGGATCAATTATTAGTCACAGAGGAGGAAGTTTTTCAGGTGTTGACGAGGACAGATGGTGCTCATAAATTCATTAAAGACCTTATGTGGAAAACTAAGATGGAGGAGAGGAAAATGGGAATTGTAGATGGAGTCACTAGTACCCAATTACACATAATAAAAAAAACATTAGAACATATTAAATTTGATTACTTGCAGATGTTCATGGATAGGGACCTTTCTCTCAAGTTTGTTGAGGACAAGGAAAGGGAGATTGATGAGCTTTATTACCAGCGTAGTTTAGCACACTCTTCATCGTTGACAACAACAGAGACTCCATCATATTTGGCAACAGTGACACATGAGGGAATGAGTGGCACTCATGATCTAAGGGAGGATCCTCTTGTGACGATTCCAAACAAAGAGGATTTAGAGTTGCAGGTGTATGAAGAGAGTTTTGACATAGAGGGTTTTGACCATGCACCAGTTTTTCATTGCAGGGGATCATGATTAATTTATTTTGTCTCAAGGATTAGCCACAAATATGGTAGTTGAGAATATTCCTTGTGGAACATCTAACAAGGAATTATATGCACTAGTTGATTGGGGGATTGAGTATAGGACAGATTTGGATACATCACTTTGGGATCCAGGTTCAATTGATATTAGTAGAGTGATTGATATAGTGAATCCTATGGGATACAGGGTGGTACATGATGATATAGTGGTGTGCAGTGGTATAAAACAATATAAAACAGTGTACGATGGTGTACATTGGGATTTTGGGATGTTTCCCCTGAGGAGACATCTAGACAGGGACTTCATACATATCATTGAGTTTGGTTCATCCATGATCGATGATTGGATGGACATGCTTCATGGAGAGGAATATTCCTCAAAGATTGATATTCAATTGGGACATCACCAGTGCAGGGACAGAGAGCAGGATACCCATAGGATTTCTCTCATATTTTTCCTCGGGTTCTTGGTCATACCATTGGGGTTGGCCAACACACTTGACACTTTGTAGTCTTGCAGGAACTGGTAGTGGCATCTAGTGATATCTTCTAATGCCAAAAATATACTCAACAAGGCATGGAGGGTTCACTTGAGTCTGTTGGGTGAGGCAGGCATGATTCTATCCATGTCAAATTTATTTCATTTGGTATATGTGGTTGGAGCATAGGAGGAAATCCATATTGTATTGGATCAGTTCAAAAATATTTTAGTTGACAAAGTGGTGGATGGCATTATCCACTGCGGAGGTCGCACACATGTAGTCCTTGAGTCCACACTTAGGGATGATTTTATGCGGGATATGTGTGATTCACCTTTGGCAGGGCATTCTGGGTACTTGTATGAGTATGAGGCACCACAGATAACATGAATACTTTCCAGGGAGGTATTCCGACTCCAAAAATTACTTGAGAACATTGACGATGATCGATATAGAATATGACTTGATGTAGTTCGATAGGAGTTGAATAGATTAGAAGGCACATAGTTGATTCCTAGTGCTTGGTTTCCACCAGGGAATTGGCTCACTTTGAATCTAATGGTTACCGGTATGGCACAACAACAACTAGCAGGTATTGGCAGAGGTGGAATTCCAATTTGGTGGTGGGATCTGAGAATTCATCTGAGTGATATATTGATTCAGATGATGATAATAAAAATAGCCATCACAGTGATTGGTCTTCTTTATTTTTGGGACATCAGTAGAGGGGAGGTCGAGACTTACTCTATCTGGAAGGACAGGCTCGAGGCCGACCATTGCTTTGTAGACTTAGACTTCTTCTATTCCAGAAAAAAGAGGACTTCTTCTATGCCCCTGCGTGTATTAGACCCTATTATCTTCCACAATAATTCTAGCTTGGAGTGATCCATGTGGATATCAGTGGCCACCCACCTTTTCCAACTAGCTCATTGGCAATTTTGGTAATTTACTATTTTTAGCAGTTTTTAACTTATGGGGCCATTTTAAAGGCCTAAATGAAAGTTTTTTGGTATTGAGATTCTCAATGATATTTGAAGGCTCTTATTGAGCCCCCAAAATTAATCTCCTCGACGATACCTTTCCAACGAGTTGTCGTGCGCCCCAAACAGAGATCGTATGCCAAATTTACGCCCCTGGGAAGTTGATACACCAAACTACCCAAAACAGGGTCCACACAACTGTTGGATTTTCATCTTCCTGGGTTAGGGTTTTGGATTTTATTTATGATAAAAATTCCTTTTGAGCCTCATTGTAAAATTATCTTCTTGCGAATGCGAGTAGCCGTCACATCTCTTCTTAGAGATAAGATGCCACCATTCTAGCGAGTCTTTCACTCTGTATTTTTACAGTCTTTGTACGTTTTCACTCATTAATAGATAATTGTGTACTAATGTATCTTTGTGTTTATGGTTGCATCTATGATACATTTTTGTTATATTATTGGATATCCAAGATATCTCTGTACATTTATTTATTATATCTCCGCTCTCATTTCGTGCCGAAAATAATCCAGATCAGTGGTATCAGAGTAGGTTGCTCTTGATGATTTTTTTTCCAGTGCATGTCCCCAATGAGGTCTGAGTATATCAAGTTGGGTATCAAGCTTGTCTCTCTTGCACGCCCAAGAAACCCTCCATGGTAGAAGAAACTAAAAACGACGAAGCAGTCGATTCTATAAATCTATTGCTTCAGCAAGCTCTCACACGACAGAGGGACGAAATCATGGAGATTTTTTACCACATCCTTCAATGCCTGTCGATAGAAACAGACACATATTCATCAAACAACCACTTTGGAAGCACCCCTCCTTTCAAGGTACAGGTTAATTTTGATATTCCTGTATTTGAAGGTTAGATAGATGCAGATGCCCTAGAAAAATGGTTAAATCTATTAGAAATTTATTTCTCTGTTCACCATTTTTCAGACAAGGAAAAGATCACCTTCGCACTCCTTAAATACCTCCCCCATGTCAAACATTGGTGGGAAACTTACTGGGAGCAAAGTTCCGCAGAAGAGTCTGGAATATATGGGGTCGATCCCAATTGGGATTTTTTTTGTGGACGCAGTAAAGGAACAATATTACCATGTTGGCAACTATGAGGAGCAGTATATGAGATGGACCACACTGCAGCAAGAGAGGGGCCAAGAAGTTTTGGATTTCACCAATACCTTCCATACCTTGCACACCAAGTTGGGTATCAAAGAGTCTGAACGACATTTGGTTCTGAAATACCATGGGGCTCTACACAGATACATCCAAATTGAAAGGGATTTTCTGGGCATCTCATCACTCGGTGCTGCTTATCAATATGTTGTTAAAATCGAGAAAAAATTTAAGCACCAAAACAAACGGGAGTTTGGGTCTGCAAATCCGCAACAATCAAAGTATGAAAAAGACGACCCTAACAAACAACTTCCTGAAAACCAGTCTAAGCCATAGGAAAAGAAGGGTCACAGGAAGACAAAGAAGGACACCAGAAAATGGTATGATTTCCAAAAAATCGCTTGGCACAACACCGATGAATGTCGCTCAAAACATTCATTGGTGGTCAATATGAAAGACAAGGACCCAAACCCTGATTCAGAATCTGATTCTGAAAATAATGGTAAAAGACAAATCATTGACACAAACCCCACTGTTATTGTCGTGACCGCAACAATTCAACCAAAAGAACCAACAGATACAGAAGAGGGGGAGCACCTTTTTCATTCACATATGTGGGTGAAAGGGACCCCGCTGCATTTTATTGTTGATAGCGAAATCCAGAAGAACCTCATCTCAACAGAGGTCATCAAACAGTTGGGAGTGTTGACAACACCACACCCGCAGCCATACAACATTGGGTGGCTTCGCTAGGGACAAGATATTTGTGTCAGCCAACAGTGTTGATTGTCATACAGCATCCATCGCTTCAAGGATGAGATATTATGTGATGTTTCCCCACTAGATGTCTATGATTTTCTCTTGGGCCAGCCATATATGTGGAAGCGCCATTTTGTTTATGAGTCTCGACCCCGTAGTGTCATTGTTACTTTGGGGGGTCATATCTACAGAATACCAGAGGTAATTACAACTATTGTCCCACCTAAACAGTGCTGCAAGGTAGTATCTCATACTAAAAAATTTAGCTTCTTCACAGTCTGTTCAAAGCATGAACAAAAGAACACCACTGCAGCCTCAGTCCAAGCACCTTCTATCCAACAGAAGCAGGTCAAAAAGATTAGAACAAAGTGTAACGATTCCTTCTGCACACAGGCTCTCATGTATCCAGACTGGTTAAAAAGGTCCAACCCTTCCAACCACAGGTTCGTGACAACCTTCAACAAGCTAAGCATCACAACTTCTCCAACAAGTCAAGCAGCTCATCAAGATGCAGATTCAACAAATGCTTTTCCCTCTCCCCAGGGAACTCAATGCAATGGAGACCATTTCTTCCTAAGTAGGAAGGATTTATCTAGGTGGATATCAGTGGCCACCCACCTTTTCCAACTGGCTCAAAACAGTGTTCTCGCAATTTTGGTAATTTACTATTTTTAGCAGTTTTTAACTTGTGGGGCCTTTTTGAGGGCATAAATGAATGTTTTTTGGGATTGAGGTTCTCAATGATAGTTGAAGGCTCTTATTGATCCCCCAAAATGAATCTCCTCGACGATACCTTTCCAACGAGATATCGTGTGCCCCAAATGGAGATAGTATGCCAAAGTTACGCCCCCAAAAAGTTGATACACCAAACTACCCAAAACGGGGTCCACAAAACTGTTGGCTTTTCATCTTCCGTGGTTAGGGTTTTGGATTTTCTTTATGATAAAAAGGCCTTTGGAGCCTCATTGTAAAATGATATTCTTGCAAATGCGAGTATCTGTCACATCTATTCTCAGAGATAAGATGCCACCATTCTAGCGAGTCTTTCACTCTGTATTTTTACAGTCTTTGTACATTTTCACTCATTAATAGAAAATTGTGTATTATTGTATATTTGTGTTTATGGTTGCATCTCTGATACATTTATGTTATATTATTGGATATCCGAGATATATCTGTACATTTCTTTATTATATCTTCACTCTCATTTTGTGCCGAAAATAATCTGGATCATGGAGAAATTCTTTCTGGCATTGGAAACAACCCTTGAGTCTATGTCAAATTAGCAGAGGTGACATAGCAAAGAAGATACACCTCATATGTGCATATATGCATTTATATGAAAATTTCCAAGCCTTTACCAGAGTCTCTAAACCTAGAGTACCAGGATGAAGAATGGGTTCAAACCATTGATTATGAGCACATTCCCTTTAGATGTCAAAAATTCCATAAACATGGTAACTTGTTAAAGGATTTCCCCTTAAATTCCCCTCAAAGATCGACAGAGGGGACTCCAGAAAAACCCAAATATGGCTTTACTCAAGTCCAGGGGAGGAAAAATCAAAACCATAAAAAACCCACCTCATGACTAGGCAATAAATCGTCAACGAGCAACTCCTTTGAAGTCTTAAATAAGCTCTTAGACTCCCATGAGGTGGAAGACCCACACCAAAATATAAGCAAGGATAATATCCATGGTAAATATAAATAGATTTCATAACTAGTTCTAGAGCAGATCATCCTACCCAACAACAAAGTACAACTTGAGGAGGACCAACTTACAGATGATGGCGGGGAAATGGACATGATACTAGATGAAAAAGAATTAGGAGATATATATATGGAGCGACTTGAGGAGGAATATCACAAGAAGGAGCTACAAACCATTCCCCTAGATAAATTACACAAGGTACACAAGGTTTATTTTAACTCCACTGTAGGAGTGACCTCTAGATCTGGGGGTGGTCTTGGCATTCATACACACCCTCAAAATGATATTCGTAAAACACCAAAAGAAGGAAAAAGACAAGGGAGAAAATAATACCAACAACTCATTCGTGAGATAGGTAGCTTTATGATCAACTTGGGGCAGATCCAAAAGCTCACTAAGGGCTTCTTTAACTCCCCTCCTCTACATTCCTCATGAATATTATGTCATGGAATGTTAGAGGCCTCAATGGAAAAACTAAGCAGAGGGTTCTTCAAAATAGTATCATGGCAGATAATCCAGATATATTACTATTACATGAGATGAAATGCACCGATCTCACACCTGAAAAATACATTCTCTCGATGTTGGTGACAAAGAAACTATGTCTACAATTATTATACAAGAGCATTAGGGGGGATTTCCATTCTATGGAACCCAACTACACTGGTAATGGAAAAAAATTACACTACCTAATGGACTATGAATGCTCATTATCATGCTATTGGATCAAACAAAGAAGGGGTTAACACAAATCGACCCTATGGTCCCTAGATTCCTTAGGAGAAGAATGTTTTTTTAACAAATATGTTGGTCTTGAGTTCCATAATGGAACATAGGAGATGAGTTTTAGGCGGCGAATTCAACATCATTCTTTCTTTGGAGGAAAAGAGGGGGGGCATTAGAATACTAGATAGGGATAGCGAAGGTCTTCAAAAAATAATTGATTACCT
>ML788988.1:363579-393644 GCA_009831015.1 Picea engelmannii
TACATCTATAACTTTTCACTAAGCTCATGATATTTTGTGTCTTGATCATTTTTTCAATAGGAAGAAGTTGTGTACCTTTCAGGGGAATTTGTTGCGAAGGACATTGGGCATGAGCATAAAAATTGTAATAAGTTGCTTCCATTTGTTTCTTAAAATATCTCTCACATATTATTTGAAAAACACTAATTTTTTTTTGATAATATATACATCTATAACTTTTCACTAAGCTCGTGATATTTTGTGTCTTGATCATTTTTTCAATAGGAAGAAGTTGTGTACCTTTCAGGGGAATTTGTTGCGAAGGACATTGGGCATGAGCATAAAAATTGTAATAAGTTGCTTCCATTGAAGCTCATTGTCCCTTGAAAAAGGCACGAACTCTGAAGGATTAATATATAAGGGAGATTATCTTCATGGATTTGTGGCCAAAATTTCGTTCTTTGGGAATGTGCAGCCACATGCAGCGAGAGATCCACTTGGAGCCATGTTTTGAAAACTAACCATATGTCAAAGGGACCTCCACTATAGTGGTTCTAGCGTCTTCCCCAAGATGATGCATATTTGCATAAGAAGTAAATTTGTTAGTGATATGTATATGCTTCCATATTTTATCTTCATACTCTTCAGACCTTTAAAAATGTCAATAAGACTTATTTGAGTTAGACATAGAAAACAACTTTTATTTATCTATTTTCTTTCAAATAATTGTTTTTTAGTGTTTTTGTATATCATCTACATTATTCATCCACTATAGGGTGAATATTTTTGGTTTGCATATTTTAACCCACATGATGCAAGAAATATGTAAAAGTGAAATACATGACAGAAGTCAATGACAATTCTATATATCAACAAGTCATATTTGGTTAATTTCCTATAGGTCTAACTAGGTTAATAAACTAAACTTTAAGTATAGAAGGATTAAAATATACCTAGCTTTGCATAGGATGAAAGTCTCATATTAGTTTCTATAGAGTACTTACGATGTAATTTTTTGGAGGAAAAACATATCCTCCAAAGAACCCATGTAGAATCCCAAAGAAAGAAATGTTATACCTATAAAGAAAGTTAGGTATGGTAGCAAAAAACACTTTCTAGACTAGCCAGTGAAAAATATGATCTAGGTGGACATCGGTGGCCTCTCACCTATTCAACTAGCCCAAAATACAGGTTCCATCTTGGAAACCTTTCAACAATTTTTTGGGTGCCAAACTTTCAGGGTCGTTTTGAGGCCCTAAACAACATTTTTTTGATGTGGTAGCTCCAAATAGATGGAAAAGGCTTGTATTGGTACATTTGAAATATGTACTCCTCGGATATACCTTTCCGACGAGGTACTGAGTACCTCAAACGAAGATCGTATGTAAATTTGATTCCCTCGGGAAGTTGACGTATCAACTACCCCCATTGGGACCCACAAAGTTTTTAGTGTTTCATCTTTCGGGGTTAGGATTTTGAATGTTTATGGTTTTCTCATTTATGCTTTATGTTAAAAATGCCTTTGGAGCCTCATTGTAATCCTCTTCTTGTGAATGTGTGTAGCCATCACATCTCTTCTCAGAGATAAGCTACCACCATTCTAGCGAGTTCATTTCAGTTTATATTTTCTTTTACATTCTCTGCATATCCCATTCTTTAATAGAAATTGAGTATTGTTGTATCTCTATGTTTCTGTCCTATTTTTGTGTTTCATATCATTCCTTGATAAATCCGGATTAGTGGTATCAGAGTGGTCTTCTCTTTATCTGTTTCTCTTTCCATGTTCGCAACAAGGTTAGGGTTCAAGGCATTGTGACTCGAACTAGTTGATCCTTTCGAAGACCATCCTCGATGACCACCCATGGTGGAGGAAAAGAGAGACGAGGGAGTAGGAGATCCTATTAAGTTGTTTTTCATAGAAGTCCTCGCCCAATAGAGGAACCAGATGATGGATAATTTTTCCCAAATCCTTTGACTACTATCGATAAAAAACGATGCATCTTCGTCAAGTGACCACTTTGGAGGCATCTCCCCCTTAAAGGTACAAGTTAATTTGATATTCTCATATTTGACGGTCAGATAGATGAAACTGATTTGGAAAATTGTTTAAATATACTAGAAGGTTATTTCTCTATCCACAATTTTTCCAATAGGGAAAAGATCACCTTTGCACTCCTTAAGGATGTCCCCCATGTCAACCATTGGTCAGAGACTTACTATGATAAAAAATCCACATAGGAGTCTAGAATATTTGGGGTCGAGCACACTTGGGACTCTTTTATGGATGTCGTCAAGGAAAAATATTACCCTGTTGTAAACTATGACAACCAGTACATGATATGGACCACACTGTGTCAAGAGAGGGACCAAACAGTGTCACAGTTCACAAATACATTCCATACCTTGCACACCAAGTTGGGTATCAGAGACTCCAAGTGGAATCTGGTTCTAAAATACCATGGGGGTCTACATAGGTACATCCCAACAGAAAATGATTTTCTAGACATCTCATCATTGGGATCCACTTATCGATATGATGTCAAAACTCGAAAAAAGTTTAAGTGGAGAAGTAAGAGGGAGTTTGGATCTACAAATGAGTCACAACATAAGTTGAGAAAAGGAAACCCTAGCACATGGAACCAAATAAAAAGAAAGGATGGACAACCTTAGGACAATTAGTCTAAGATGAAAACAAAGAAGGGTAATGGAAATATGAATAAAGACACTGGGAAGTGGTGTGATTTACATAAAATCCCCTAGCACAAGAGCAATGAACGTCGCTCGAAGCAGTCATTGGTGGCCAAGATGAAAGAATCATAGTCAAATATAGGCTTCAACTTTTATTTAGAGCCATAAAAGGGGAAGCAGATCATAGATGCATAACCTAGTTCCATATTCGCTACCACCAAGATTCAACCAAATGAACCATAAGAGTTGGAGGAAGGTAAGGGCATTTTTACTCGTAGATGTGGGTGAAGGTTTCTCCACTACATTTCGTTGTTGATATAAGAATCCAAAAGAACCTCATCTCAGTAGAGGTCATCAAGAAGTTGGAGTTGTTGACAACACCACATCTGCAACTATACAACATCAGGTGTCCAAGGACGAGATATCCATGTCATCCAATAGTGTCTCTTTCCCTATGGCATCAAGACCTTCAAGGATGAGGTATTGTGTGATGTTTCCCCACTTGAAGTTTGTGATTTTCTTTTAGTCTATCCATATATGTGGAAATTTCATGTTGTATATGAGTCTAGACCTCATAGTATCATTATTACCATGGGCAACCAACTGTAAAGGATACCATAGGTAGATCCACCTACCGTAATTTCTTTGGTCTCAATTAAGCAGTGCAGGAAGGTCATCTCCTAGACTAGGAAATTTGTCCTCTTCATGATTCACTCCCATAGTGAACAAAATGTTGTGACCTCATCCATGGACTCCAAAAAGGGATCCTCTAAGCATCAAAATCAAGTGGACAAAGTCATGGAACAATACTAAGACATATTCACCTCACCTATCGTGGTGCCTCTACACTATCAGGTTAATAATTAAATTGAACTAACCCTTAGAATGCCTTTTCCTAATGGGCCAGTGTAGCATCTCTCTCTCTTGGAAAATGAAGAAATCAAGTGCCAGATTCAAGAATTACTCCAGAAAGGGCACATTTGACCAAGCTCCTCACCCCACGGAAGCCCAATCATGCTCATACAAACAAAATACGGGACCTAGAAACTCTGTATTGATTAAAAATCTATGACAAAATCACAGTTAGGAACTAGTACCCAATTCCCTGATTTCATGACCTTCTCAACCAACTCAAGGGGGAAAATTACTTTAGTAAGATTGATTTGAATTTTGTCTACCATCAGGTCCCCATAGAATAGGTTGATGTAGGGAAGACTTCTTTCAAGTGTATTGAAGGTATTTTCAAGTGTTTTTTCAATCCCTTTGGCTTGAATAATTCCCAAACAACTTTCATGAGGTTAATGGATGATATATTGTGACCCTTCACCAATTCCTTTGCGGTTTAATATCTCGATGGCATCCTCATCTTGAACAAGAGTTGGGAAGAAAACTTACAACATATTCAACAGGTCCTCCACACTTTGTGGCAACACAAGCTATATGCTAACTTAGGAAAATGCTCCTTCGACATGAACAAGGTCCAATACCTTGGATACATTATAGATGAGAATAATTTTCATGTTGATCCATCCAATATCCAATTCATTCATGAACGGATAGCCCCAACAACACTAACTGAGCTTCGTAAATTATTATCCCTTGCCAAATTCTATCATAGGTTTATATTGGGGTTCTCCCATATCACATGGGATCTCATCCAAGTGACCAAGGGTGGTTTCAAAGCCAAATATTTTTGGGGTAGAACACATAAGAAAGCCTTTGATGATTTGAAACATCGCTTATGCTTAGCCCTAGTGCTCGCCTTGCCCGATCTACAACAACCATTTGAGATTGAGACAAATGCTTTTGATTATGTTGTTGTTTTCGTTCTCACTTAGCACGGTCATCTGGTGGCTTATCATAGTGAGACACTCTTAGATGTCATCCACAAGTACTCTACCTATGAAAAACAAGTGCATTCCATCATACAAGATGAAGGGATTTTCAATTACTTCCTAATTAACTTAGTAAGCAATTGAAGAGTTGTGCATTTAATTATCAATCTGGGGTCGTAACTTACTTACAAATTGTCTTTCACAATCTATACAAGAGTAATGATGATTTAACTATGGTGTTGTAGCACTTTTAATGTCACAATTTCAATATTCAAAATACTTTCATCAAGTCACCAAGTGATACTAGGGTTTTAGTTACAGAAAAGTAAAGAGCACTCTTGTAGGAAATGGAAATCTCTCTTGCGGAAAGTAAAACACACCTGCAAAAATTGAATTCATGCTTGCAAAAACTAAAATCACACTTGCGGACATTGAAATCACACTTGTAGACATTGAAATCACACTTGCGAAAAGTAAAACACACTTGCAAAAATTGAAGTCACGCTTTCTGGAATTGAAATCACACTTGTGGAAAGTAAAACTATGTTAGGATCTATTGGTGACTTTTTGTGAGTATGAGGAAGGTCTTAGTTGTTGCAACAATTCAAGTGTCTCTTTGTTCAATGCAAATCTGATGGAAATTATTATAAAGTAAACAAGGAAAAATGCAATTGCAAGCGGAGTTGTAGAAATATGAGTTGTGGCAACGAAGCTACAACTCTGAGAAAACAACTTCAATTACTGGAGTCGTAGAAAAGCTAGTTGCGGTGAAAACACGGTACTTAACAAGACACAAATTGTAGCAATGTAATTCTTTTCTCAAAGGATTATAGTAATAAATCAGAATTCATAGTCTCACGAGAAAATCAAATCATCAATTGAATTGTGAATTATGCTAAGAGAATTAAACCATGCATAGAATTCAACATTGTTTAATACTTTATAAAATGCAACAAACCAAAAGGTGAATTCACCACTGAAGTAATTATGATTATGAGATTCAAAATTACAGCTGACTACAGATTTGCAGTAAATGAAAATAAACCAAATGAAATTGAAATGCTAACCTCTATTGTTACTATTACATATAGTACCTTGCTAAGGAGGGGGCCCTACCCCCTTAAGCAACGCACTGAGAGACTACACCAGAATCACGTGATCACTTAATACATAAATGCACGAATGGAAATAGGAACATAAGCTTATATTTCCAAAGTTGAAAAAGACACAATAACAGAACATATTCATTTGAATGATTTTCTTCCTCCTCATCTCTAGAGTTCCGAGGTTTTTATACAATGAGGTTATTGTCCTAAAATTATACAAATAAATGATGGACAATTGTGAGAATCCAGTTGTTCATTTGCTTACAAAAGCTTGCTAAAATTTAGAAATGGATTTGTTCCTATTGACTCGATAGGATGGTTGAGTTCTCATTTTGGCAGCCAACTTGTGCTGTCACTTTCCTTTACGAGGATCAGTTTCTATTTGCCAATTTCAACATTTGACTATTGCGCTGGAATCACGACAATAGGTAGACTCAAAATTGTGGAAACATAAAGTATTTTAGGAAAAATTGTGATAAATAACCATCCTTTTCTCTCAAACCTTGGATTATTTTAGAAAGCGGATTGTAAGAGACTCAGTTTGATGTGTTACAAACAAAACCCATGTTGTGGATTTTTCAAATTCATCTTCATCTCCTCGAAAATTGGGACGGAAGTTGGTTGTTTCAAAACTGATGTTAATTTTGGTATGTACACTTATCTCATACTGGAGGTCTACACGTGAAATATGGCTAAGGTTTTATCCACCCAAATCCATGTCTTCGATCTTAGGAACAAAATGTGTTTTGGATTTCCATGTGGAGGTGCACTGGTATGCCAATCTTGGAATTTCTGCAACGATGTCATATTTTTCTTGTAGTCGCAACCATGGTGAGAAATTGCAGCCATTGTCAAAATTTGCAGCTACTGAAAGGATTCCATTGTAATTTCTCTGTATAGAAATGTTAGTGCATAATCATAACAATTTCCTTAAGAAATATGCAAGAATAGTATAAAAATGGGATATGGGGAAAGATGCATACCTTAATGAAAAGTAAGGCAAACTGGATAAGGAAAGTATAAAAAAGGAAATGATTAATGAAAAATTATAAGCAAACGGGTATTAGACAAGCGTTGAAAGTATGCCAATTAAGGAACCCATCATCTCCCCCACCCCAAAATTGTTGCATGTCCCCATGCAAGCAAAAATCACTCAATGTTAGAGAAGTCAGGGTGACCCTAGGGGTCACTGATACCATAGATTAACTCTTCTACTGCCTCCTTCTCTTCATTAATATCCTATTCTACTGGATCTACTCTTTTTTTTCCTTGCTCTATCTCTGTCTGAGTGGATTTATCAAGTAGTTGCTATAGTAATGACAAATTTGAAAATGCGGTGTTTGATGCAACCAATAATCTAGAATGAGGATATTTTTGGTGAGTATATCATGACAACCTAGTGCACCAATATGAAGATACAAACAAACAAGCTACTATAGGAAAGTAACAACAAGTGTTTTAACTGCTATAGTGGAGTAACAACAAGTGTTGTAGTTGTTTTAGTGGAGTAACAATAGATTTGAAAATTTGAATTTTTATGCAAACAATAACTCAAATGAAGAAGATTTTTGGTGGTTTTATGGATCGGCTTTATGGATCACCATCTAATGCATATTCCTACCAAAAATAAAAGCAACCTAATGCAAAAATCCCAAAATATGACAAATAAGATGCTACATGGGAGTAACAACAAGTGTTGCAGGAGTAACAACAAACTTTTTAAGCCATTTTTCACAAAATACAAACTGTGTTTTATGAAATTTTGCGAGCAACGTTTCACAATTCAATTGCTTCTTCATACAAAAAATCATAGCCTTTTGATGCACGTATTTCAAGATAAAATGAAATTGGTTGTAGGTGACGGTGACCACTTTCTCAAAAACCATGAGCTAGAATCACCTGAAAATTGTGTTGCTTGTTCCTCTCATTGGATTGATTCTCTCCTCAAAATTTTGTGGCAATCAGATGTATAATTTGTGGGATATGCTCAATTCAATTTCTACATTTTTTTTTAAATGTGAATGAGTGAATATTGAGAATGAGTGCTTGTTGTTGGTTCTGGATGAACAAAAAGAACCTCTGTCTCATGTTACTCTATTTGTGTTGTGCCCTCTACCTCTTGTGCAACCTGTTCTCGATAGGACTCTCCACTGGTTCTTGTGTGACAGTGGGAGCTTGTGCTTCCGACTCTTTTTTCTTCGTCTGAATGTGTATCAATGAGGGTAATAAGACCGTCTCTGAAGGTGCCTTGTGTTGGTTCTTATGTGTCTGCACCGACCTATGTGCCTATTGCCTCGTTGGTTTCCTGATTAGGGCCCTCTGTTGGTTCTTGTGTGGTAGAAGAGGGTTCTATCTCTGTTATTTCATTTACTTCCATATTGTTTCCCTCCATTGGTTCTTGTGTGACAATGAAGGGTTTCATCTCTATTTCTTCCTCTATATCTTGGTCCTCATTCTAGGATTTGTAGGTTCTCTTGTATCAATGATCCTCCCATGGTTCCTTCTTCCCGCTAATTCTAATTTCTTGTGATTGTATAGGGAATGGTTGTTAATTGGGTGGGGAATTGCGACAATAACAGTGGTGGTTATGGCAATTCAAGGTCGTGGATATCTTCTAATGCCAACAATATACTCAACAAGGCATGGAGGGTTCACTTGAGTCTGTTGGGTGAGGCAAGCATGATTCTATCCATGTCAAAGTTATTTCATTTGGTATATGTGGTTGGAGCATAGGAGGAGATCCATATTGTATTGGACCAGTTCAAAAAGATTTTAGTTGACAAAGTGGTGGATGACATTATCCACTGTGGAGGTCACACACATGTAGTCCTTGAGTCCACACTTAGGGATGATTTTATGCGGGATATGTGTGATTCACCTTTGGCAGGGCATTCTGGGTACTCATATGAGTATGAGGCACCACAGATAACATGAATACTTTCCAGGGAGGTATTCAGACTCCACAAATTACTTGAGAACATTGACGGTGATCGATATAGAATATGACTCGATGTAGTTCGATAGGAGTTGAACAAATTAGAAGGCACATAGTTGATTCCTAGTGCTTGGTTTCCACCAGGGAATTGGCTCACTTTGAATCTGATGGTTACTAGTATGGCACAACAACAACTAGCAGGTATTGGCAGAGATGGAATTCCAATTTGGTGGTGGGATCCGAGAATTCATCTAAGTGATATATTGATTCAGATGATGATAATAATCATAGCCATGACAGTGATTGGTCTTATTTATTTTTGGGACATCAGTAGAGGGGAGGTCGAGACTTACTCTATCTAGAAGGATAGGCTCAAGGTCGACCATTGATTTGTAGACTTAGACTTCTTCTATTCCAGAAAAAAAGGACTTCTTCTATGCCCCTGTGTGGATTAGACTCTATTCTCTTCCACAATAATTATAGCTTGGAGTGATCCATGTGGATATTGGTGGCCACCCACCTTTTCCAACTAGCTCAAAACAGTTTTTTGGCAATTTTGGTAATTTAATATTTTTAGCAGTTTTTAACTTATGGGGCCATTTTAAGGGCCTAAATGAAGGTTTTTCGGTATTGATATTCTCAATGATATTTGAAGGCTCTTATTGAGCCCCCAAAATTAATCTCCTCAACGATACCTTTCCAACGAGTTGTCGTGCACCCCAAACGGAGATAGTCTGCCAAATTTACACCCCTGGGAAGTTGATACACCAAACTACCCAAAACACGGTCCACACAACTGTTGGATTTTCATCTTCCCGGGTTAGGGTTTTGGATTTTATTTATGATAAAAATTCCTTTGGAGCCTCATTGTAAAATTATCTTCTTGCGAATGCGAGTAGCCGTCACAGCTCTTCTCAGAGATAAGATGCCACCATTCTAGCGAGTCTTTCACTCTGTATTTTTACAGTCTTTGTACGTTTTTTCTCATTAATAGATAATTGTGTATTAATGTATCTTTGTGTTTATGGTTGCATATATGATACATTTTTGTTATATTATTGGATATCCGAGATATCTCTGTACATTTATTTATTATATCTCCGCTCTCATTTCGTGCCGAAAACAATCTGGATCAGTGGTATCAGAGTAGGTTGCTCTTGATGATTTTTTTTCCAGTGCATGTCCCCAATGAGGTCTGAGTATATCAAGTTGGGTATCAAGCTTGTCTCTCTTGAAGACAATCTCTCTTGCACTCCCAAGAAACCCTCCATGGCGGAAGAAACTAAAAACGATGAAGCATTCGATTCTATAAATCTGTTGCTTCAGCAAGCTCTCACACGACAGAGGGACGAAATCATGGAGATTTTTTCCCACAACCTTCAACACCTATCGATAGAAATAGGCACATATTCATCAAACAACCACTTTGGAAGAACCTCTCTTTTCAAGGTACAAGTTAATTTTGATATTCCTGTATTTGAAGGTTAGATAGATGCGGATGCCCTAGAAAAATGGTTAAATCTGTTAGAAAGTTATTTCTCTGTTCACCATTTTTCAGACAAGGAAAAGATCACCTTCGCACTCCTTAAATCCCTCCCCCATGTCAAACATTGGTGGGAAACTTACTGGGAGAAACGTTCTGCAAAAGAGTCTGGAATATATGGGGCCGATCACACTTGGGATTTTTTTGTGGACGTAGTAGAGGAACAATATTACCCTGTTGGAAACTATGAGGAGCAGTATATGAGATGGACCAAACTGCAACAAGAGAGGGGCCAAGCAGTTTTGGATTTCACCAATACCTTCCATACCTTACACACCAAGTTGGGTATCAAAGACTCTGAACAACATTTGGTTCTGAAATACCATGGGGCTCTACACAGATACATCCAAACTGAAATGGATTTTCTGGACATCTCATCACTCGGTGCTACTTATCGATATGTTGTTAAAATCGAGCAGAAATTTAAGCACCAGAACAAACGGGAGTTCGGGTATGCAAATCCGCATCAACCAAAGTATGATAAAGATGACCCTAACAAACAACTTCTTGAAAACCAGTCTAAGCCATAGGAAAAGAAGGGTCACAGGAAGACAAAGAAGGACAGCAGAAAATGGTATGATTTCCACAAAATCCCCTGGCACAACACCGATGAATGTCGCTCAAAACATTCATTGGCGGTCGAGATGAAAGACAAGGAGCCAAACCCTGATTCAGAATCTGATTCTAAAAATAATGGTAAAAGACAGATCATTGATGCAAACCCCACTGTTATTGTCATGAACGCACCAATTCAACCAAAAGAACCAACAGATACTGAAGAGGGGGAGCATCTTTTTCATTCACATATGTGGGTGAAAGGGACCCCGCTGCATTTTATTATTGATAGCGGAAGCCAGAAGAACCTCATCTCAACAGAGGTCATCAAACAGTTGGGATTGTTGACAACACCACACCCGCAACCATACAACATTGGGTGGCTTCACTAGGGACGAGATATTTGTGTCAGCCAATAGTGTTGATTGTCATACGGCATCCATCCCTTCAAGGATGAGATACTATGTGATCTTTCCCCACTAGATGTCTATGATTTTCTCTTGGGCCAGCCATATATTTGGAAGCGCCATGTTGTTTATGAGTCTTGACCCCGTAGTGTCATTGTTACTTTGGGGGGTTATCTCTACAAAATACCAGAGGTAATTAAAACTATTGTCCCACCTAAATAGTGCTGCAAGGTAGTATCTCATACTAAAAAATTTAGCTTCTTCACAGTCTGTTCAAAGCATGAACAAAAGAGCACCACTGCAGCCTCAATCCAAGCACCTTCTATCCAACAGAAGCAGGTCGACAAGATTGCAACAAAGTGTAATGATTCCTTTTGCACACAGGCATCTCATGTATCCAGACTGGTTAAAAAGGTTCAACCCTTCCAACCACAGGTTCGTGACAACATTCAACAAGCTAAGCATCACAACTTCTCCAACAAGTCAAGCAGCTCATCAAGATGCAGATTCAAATAATGCTTTTACCTCTCCCTAGGGAACTCAATGCAATGGATACCATTGCTTCCTAAGTATGAAGGATTGATCTAGGTGGATATCGGTGGCCACCCACCTTTTCCAACTAGCTCAAAACAGTGTTCTTGCAATTTTGGTAATTTAATATTTTTAGCAGTTTTTAACTTGTGGGGCCTTTTTAAGGGCATAAATGAAGGGTTTTTTGGGATCGAGGTTCTCAATGATAGTTGAAGGCTCTTATTGATCCCCCAAAATGAATCTCCTCGAAGATACCTTTCGAACGAGATATCGTGTGCCCCAAACGGAGATCGTATGCCAAAGTTACGCCCCCAAAAAGTTGATACACCAAACTACCCAAACGGGGTCCACAAAACTGTTGGCTTTTCATCTTCCGGGGTTAGGGTTTTGGATTTTCTTTATGATAAAAAGGCCATTGGAGCCTCATTGTAAAATTATCTTCTTGCAAATGCGAGTATCTGTCACATCTATTCTCAGAGATAAGATGCCACCATTCTAGCGAGTCTTTCACTCTGTATTTTTACAGTGTTTGTACATTTTCACTCATTAATAGAAAATTGTGTATTAGTGTATAGTTGTGTTTATGGTTGCATCTCTGATACATTTATGTTATATTATTGGATATCCAAGATATATCTTTACATTTCTTTATTATATCTTCGCTCTCATTTCGTGCCGAAAATAATCTGGATCATGGAGAAATTCTTTCTGGCATTGGAAACAACCCTTGAGTCTATGTCAAATAAGCAGAGGTGACATAGAAAAGAAGATACACCTCATATGTGCATATATTCATTTATATGAACATTTCCAAGCCTTTTCCAGAGTCTCTAAACCTAGAGTACCAGGATGAAGAATGGGTTCAAACCATTGATTATGAGCACATTCCCTTTAGATGTCAAAAATTCCATAAACATGGTAACTTGTTCAAGGATTTCCCCTTAAATTCCCCTCAAAGATTGATAGAGGGGACTCCAGAAAAACCCAAATATGGCTTTACTCAAGTCCAAGGGAGGAAAAATCAAAACCATAAAAAACCCACCTCATGTCTGGGCAAGAAATCGTCAACGAGCAACTCCTTTGAAGTCTTAAATAAGCTCTTAGACTCCCATGAGGTGGAAGACCCACATCAATATATAAGCAAGGATAATACCCAAGGTAAAGATAAATAGATTTCATAACAAGTTCTAGAGCAGATCATCCTACCCAACAACAAAGTACAACTTGAGGAGGACCAACTTACAGACGATGGCGGGGAAATGGACATGATACTAGATGAAAAAGAATTAGGAGATATAGATATGGAGCGACTTGAGGAGGAATATCACAAGAAGGAGCTACAAACCATTCCCCTAGATAAATTACACAAGGTACACAAGGTTTATTTGAACTCCACTTTAGGAGTGACCTCTAGATCTAGGGGTGGTCTTGGCATTCATACACACCCTCAAAATGATATTCGTAAAACACCAAAAGAAGGAAAAAGACAAGGGAGAAAATAATACCAACAACTCATTCGTGAGGTAGGTAGCTTTATGATCAACTTGGGGCAGATCCAAAATCTCACTAAGGGCTTCTTTAACTCCCCTCCTCCACATTCCTCATGAATATTATGTCATGGAATGTTAGAGGCCTCAATGGAAAAACTAAGCAGAGGGTTTCTTCAAAACAGTATCATGGCAGATAATCCAGATATATTACTATTACACGAGATGAAATGCACCGATCTCACACCTAAAAAATGCATTCTCTCGATGTTGGTGACAAAAAAACTGTGTCTACAATTATTATACAAGAGCATCAGGGGGGATTTCCATTCTACGGAACCCAACTACAGTGGTAATGGAAAAACTTTACACTACCTAATGGACTATGAATGCTCATTATCATGCTATTGGATCAAACAAAGAAGGGGTTAACACAAATCGACCCTATGGTCCCTAGCTTCCTCAGGAGAAGAATGTTTTTTTAACAAATATGTCGGTCCTGAGTTCCATAATGGAACATAGGAGATGGGTTTTAGGCGGAAAATTCAACATCATTCTTTCTTTGGAGGAAAAGAGGGGGGGCATTAGAATACTAGATAGGGATAGCGAAGGTCTTCAAAAAATAATTGATTACCTTCATTTGATTGATATAGAAACTAGAAATGGAACCTTCACTTGGTCAAATCGTCACTCCAACTCACACCAAGTTTCGTGTCGACTCGATGGATTCCTAGTTTCCTAATCTCTAATGATGAAAGGTCTCCTCGTGGAAGCCAACATCCTTCCTTTCTCTGGTTTGGATCAATGGTCAGTTCTTCTATGGGTGGATCTCACTAGCTCTCCCTATACCAAGCCATTCAGGTTTGAAAAATTTTGGCTCTCCAATCCATATTTCTAGGAAAATGCTTCCACATGGTGGAAAAATGTAGCAATATACCATGGAACCCTGATGTACACATTTCAACATAAACTAAAGAACTTTAAACAAAACCTTCGTGAATGGAATAAAAATGTTTTTAGTAACATATTTCAAGCTCAACCATCTCTAGAATAGTGCATGGAAGAGATACAAAGATAACTTATAACCCAAGGCAACAACAATTCTCTTCAATAAGAGAAGAAACATCTGAAACAATAGCTGGAGGAAAGATATATGCAAGAGGAAATTCTCCCACGACAAAAATCCAGAGTGAAATGGCTAAAAGAGGGAGAGAAGAACACTAAATTTTTCCATTGATCCACGATACATAGAAGACATGTCAATCGAATAACTATACTGGAAAACAATCAAGGTCAACAGATTTTGGACCATCAGGGCATGGAAAATGAACTTGTCAAATACTATCAAGATATGTTGTCTAAGCATTGTCCAGATAGATCACAGACCATCAACAAAATCACTTAGCATATAACATCTCTAGTTAACCAACAACAAAATGATGTTCTTCTAAGACCAATCACCATTGAAGAAATGGATAAGGAAATAAAAGAGATTTCAGCTGGGAAATCTCCAGGATCTGACATTTTTACGACTGATTTTTTCCATCATTGTTGGCCCATGGTCTGTGAAGAGGTCTGGAAAATAGTGGAAGACTCTCACATCATAGGTGGTGTCTTACAAGTTCTTAATGCCACTTTCCTCACCTTAATCCTGAAGGAGGAGCGGTTTACTCATCCCAAGAAGTTCAGGTCGATTTATCTCTGCAATGTTATCTATAAGATTATAACCAAGGTAATGGATCTAAGACTTAAACCTCTTCTTCCTTTTATTATTTCTAAAGAGAAATTAGGTTATGTAGAGGGGTGTCAAATCCTAGACAACATCATTCTATCTCATGAGGTAATACACTCTTGGGAATCCTCCCACACTCTAGGTATGATCATCAAGCTAGACCTCTCAAAATCCTTTGAAAAACTCAGTTGGAAATACATGAAGTTTCTTCTTTTGGATTTTGGGTTTTGTAATGAATGGGTTAACTAGGTTCTCAGCCTCACCTCCTCGAATTTCATTTCCATCTTAGTTAATGGTGCTCCCTCAAATACTTTGGCTCCTTCCATAGGTATCTCTTAAGGGGATCCCATGTCCCCCTTCATGTTTTTCATCATGGCTGAAGGATTAAGTTGTTATATCAAATCCTCCATTACAAACGTATCTCTCTAGAGCATGCCCCTACATGGAATCCATCCAACAGTTTCTCATAGCCAATTTGTGGATGACACTATGATTATGGGATCACCCAGAGCCAAGGAGGCCCTCAAGATTAGGAGAATCCTAAATTATTTCAGTGAGGCCTCGAGAAATACTATCAACAATGAAAAATCTCAAATCTTGTTTTTCAACACTCCTCTAGCTATTCAAAATCACATCTCCTCCGCTCCTTCAAGAAAACATGCAATACATCCATACTCACATGCAACACAATAGAATCTTGCAAGTTATGGATTTTTGGAATACCTCAGCTCCTCCTCCTCCTTGACGAGAATGGAAATTAATGCACAAGGAACTTAATTTTTTGTTGGATTGCAACTTAATAACATGGAAGGATGAGGTTGATCTAAGGAGAATTCATACTCAAAATGGATTGGAAATTCTTCACAGGGGTCATTCATCTCTCAGTACCTTTACCATCAAAGAGGCCTATGGTTTCATGGCTCAATTTGACCTTCATCCTAATGACAAGATCTGGTACATCATTTGGAAATCAAGCCTTTGGCCTAAGGTAATCCTTTTTCTTTGGTTACTGGCCCAAAATCAAATTATGACTTCAGACAATCTTAGAAAATGGGGATTCATTGGTCCCTCTGCCTGCCCTCTATGTTCCCAGCAAGAGGAATCCATGGAACACCTCCTTAATCAATGCTCCTTCAGTTCCAATATTTGGGACCATGTTTCCCAGGCCATGAAGAAAACAAACACGCGGATTGACAACATCATTCACTCCATTCAAAATTGGAGGCCCTCAGCGTTGAAGAATCCAATTCTTAATAGGATATGGAAACTCCTCCCTGGATTTGTAGTTTGGTATATTTGGAAGGAAAGAAAAAAAATATTTTTTCACTCCAAGCATTCTCAGGAAATCATATGTTTGGTCCAAAATATGTGAGAGCATTTAAGAAACTATCGGATCTTAAAAATGGTCTGAAGATGATCTTTATTATGAACCAATCAACGCATTATACTATCTAATTGGCACCTAAATCTCAATCAAGCTCACATCTCCACCATCTCTCGCTATATCATTGTGCACATCTCTATCTCATGGAAAAGGCCCACCAATGCAATTCCACAAAATGAATTTTGATGGTGCCTGCAAGGGGAATCCAGGGTCAACGGGATTCAATGTGGTTTTTTGATATAGGTGGATATCAATCGCCACACACCTATTCCAAATGGCTCAAAACGGTCTTCTGGCAATATACTATTTTTAGCAGTTTTTCGATTCCTAAACTTTCGGGGCCATTTTGAAGGCCTAAATGAAGTATTTTCGGGATCGATCACCTCAATGAACTCCAAAGGCCTTGATTAATCCCCCAAAATGAATCTCCTCGACGATATATTTCCAACGAGCTATCGTGTGCCCCAAATGGAGATAATATGCCAAAGTTACGCCCCTCGAAAGTTGATACACCAAACTACCCAAAACGGGGTCCACAAAACTGTTGGCTTTTCATCTTCCGAGGTTAGGGTTTTGGATTTTATTTATGATAAAAAGGACTTTAGAGCCTCATTGTAAATTCATCTTCTTTCAAATGTGAGTAGCCATCACATCTCTTCTTAGAGATAAGATGCCACCATTCTAGCGAGTCTTTCACTCAGTATTTCTACAATTTTGTACATTTCACTCATTAATAGAAATTGTGTATTACTGTATATTTGTGTCTATTGTTATATATATGATATATCTATTTTATATTATTGTCTCTCTTGCAATATATCTGTATATTTATGTGTTATATCTCCACTCTCATTTCGTGTCGAAAATAATCTAGATCATTTTTAGAGATGACAATGGAGAAATAAGTCATACCATTATGAGGAGCCTGGGACAGGACACGAATAACTCATCTGAACTATGGGTCCTTCTTCGAGGGTTTCAACTAGCCACTCAGATAGGCTATAGACAACTCATTGTGGAAGGGGACTCTAAGATTATCATCTCGTTATTCACTAAGTTATTGCATGGGTCTGATCCAACTAACATTTCACCCAATTGGTGGCTCCTCAACACTCTGTATCTCCTTAAGTCTATGTTGTTGCCCAATATTGTGATCATCCCCTCTCATGTTAGAAGAGAGGCTAACAAGATCATGGATAAATTAGAAAATGTTGGAGTTTCCAATGGGGAGCAAGACATCTATTTTGGAGCCATTCATCAGCCTGCTCCTCCCCTTCTCCTGGAATGTATTGAAATGGCTCGATCGGAATGCAATTCCCCGGATGGGGTGCCACCTCATCCAACATGCAATTAATCCATATGGCCTACCGTGTAGCCTCCAAAAATTTGGCTCTTCACTCGAGGCTTATTATTAACACGGGCTCATACCTCCACGACTACTCTCTCCTACCAACCTTAATGAGTTGAGTCTCATCATTGGCTAGCTTTGCAAGTTTTGGTACAGTGGATGTGAATGATATTTATGACTTAGTAATGGTGGTATTAATGGTTCTGGGCCTTGAAATTGCCTCATTCATCATATCTTGGGAGTCTATTTCTCCCTTAACACTCACTTTTGGCAGAATCGTAGGGTATCACTTTTCTACCATCTATCGAATTTATGTCCAAAGTTTCTTCTGGCTCTTCCTCCAGTTTCTTTTGTTCATTCCCTACATCATGCCTCGTGAAAGAGGTAAAGTTTGTAGGGGGTCGGGAAATTTCCATATCCTTGTTGGCCAACATCGATATCCCTCTCTTTCCTCCAGTATTTATGATTCTTCTCACCATCATTTATCCCCATGGAAGAAAATATAGATTCGGTGGAAACTCATCAGGAAGAGGAGGTTTGGAGATATGCAATCATGGAAGAGGAAATATCGTCGATCCAAAACCAGGACAATGAGGATGTTCTAGCTTTGCCTTCCACGAGAAGAACTCAATCAGAGGAATCCACTCCTTTGGCACAGAGGAACAACATGGGAAACATGTCTCATGATAAAGAAGAAGACTCCCGCAGGATAATAGAAGAGGACCCTCCCCGTAGATTTTCAGCTAAATGACTTCAATTAATTTTTGAAATTCAGAGGGACATAGTGGAACAACAATTTTGTCAAGAGACGATGAACCAAAAACTATCATAACTCTATGACTCTCTCTTAGGCCAGTAGCCATGCCAACATTGTCCAGAGTGTCATCATCAGTGTGTATTTGCTCCAGCTTGACCAGTTCCTCCTCGAAACGATGGTAACAATGGTCAATCAGGAGTTTGATTAAGCATCTCAGCTATGAATTTTGTCTATCTTTTTATCTTAGTTTACATAGTCTTAAAGTTCTCTTTGAGTCTAGGACTTCTTTGTAGACATTATAGTAGAATTATATATGTTGATTTTGGACCCCAGGGTAGAAATTTGAAGACATTTAGGACCTAGTGTTGGAGTTGGTTTCCATTTTTGGTAGTCTAGGCACCAGGTCAAATGTTATGTGTATGGAACTCAGTTTTATGAAGGTAATATAATTTTCTAGCTTACAAAAAACAAATTGCAACTTTCCATTGATACAATATAGCTAATTTTTCCATTATTAAGTTCAACATTGCCTTGATGAGAAAAAACTTACGATGAAGGGCATATCTGCTATTTAGATTTTAGATACTATTTTTTAAGTGCTCTATATATCATTGAACTATTTTACATGTTCCTAAATGAATTAAGCATATTATGTGTTCCTAATTTCATTTCCATTTCATTTTATCGCTAGATCTAATTTCATTTTTCCTAAATGTACTAGTAAACTTGAATATGTTTTCTTTTTCTCTTGAGCGTCATTTAGGAAAAGGAGACAAAAGAAAAAAGATATGGACACTTTCCAATAAAAAAGTATGCAATGAGGATACAAAGCCTACAACCTACAACTTGATTTTTCATGAAAATTATTTGTTATAGGCAACATGGAAAAAAAAGATGTAGTTTCTTTGAGAAACTATGCAACTAGGCTACAAACTCTAGTGTTTGAGTTTTTTTGCAAAATTTTGGGCACTCGTCACAAACACAATTTTTGATAAATGTCCTTTCAATGTTATGCAAATTAATTATCATATTTACCTCTTCATATTTTCTCAATACCATAGTAAAACAAATATACATTCATTTGTTTAAAAAAAACAAATCTTTCCTCAAAATGTGAATACTATGCAAATGAATTATTGTATTTTAACTCTACATAGTTCCACAATAGCATAATTGAACTAATCATTCTAATGTTGTAAGCAATTTTCCAAACATGTCTCAATACCTTCCTTAATAGTTTCCAAAATAATAATCAAACAAATATACATATAATACATTTTACTTTTGAAAGGGCACTCACTGAAAAATTCTCAAATGCCAACATGGTATAGAAAACTTGTTAGACTTGTATCTAATAAATTGTTCAACGTCATCTGATTCTCTCATGGGTGCTTTTAGTTGGTGGCACTTACCATTTGATTCTCAAATGTAATAAAAATCTTGAGACCCTGCCACATTTCTAGTTACAACAGTGGTTGTACTTTCTTAAAACTCTAACGCACAAAATATACAAAGTCGAGACAAACTTACGCTTTTAACATGCCACCTCTTAAGTTATTATAAAATATGAAAAGAGTCTACAATTCCAATCATACCTCTATTTGAAGACATATTTGTGCTAACATGATTTCGTAGGTACATAAAAAAAAAAATGTTATAAACGAAGAACTTTTCAATTAATTATGCAAGATAAGTACTTGTGTTCACACATCTTAGCCGCCAATACTAAAGTTAGAAAAATAGGTATGTCATAGATTTTTTTGAAATTATCTTCCATATATCATTCGAAACCCATAAGAATTGTAAGTTCACAAGTGAAATTAACTTAGTTATGGGCTCATTGACATCTAAAGGCCCTAGTTTTAACTTAGTTATGGGCTTATTGACATCTAAGGCCCTAGTTTTAACTTAGTTATGGGTTCATTGACATCTAAAGGCCTTAGTTTTGATGAAAGGATAGCCATGGAGTCTAGAATTATCGCATGATTTTTTTTAAAGATGCTAAAGTTTTTTTTCCTTTGGCACATTTCACTTTGATTCTTATGTGCTTGTAGAACCTCTAGTTTAGTGGTAGAGTCATTCCACCCACTATAAGTGAATCACCTTTAACATACAATAAATATTGATACCAAAACTTACTTTGTGACATCATAAACACTAATCTTGTGAAAATAATCGAGTATATTTTGGGTTTTGAATTCTTTAGATATGCATTAAACATCTTATCATCTATGATTGGAGTCTTAGTTCAAGTTGGGTTTCTTTTGCATCAATGAAACTCGGCATAAATGAGCATAACTTTAGCTCGTTCAAAAAAGAGAAGACTACAACGAGTTATTCATACATGTGTTGTATTGGAAATATGAAATGCTTTTAGGGATCCTTGTTAATGTTTTGTAAAGGTTGTTTTGTAAATTGATATCAACTTAATATAAAAATATATAGGATATGTTTACATATAAATTTAGAAGTATATTATTTTTAATATTGAGGTTTATTGTTGTTTGGTATAGTGTAGGATTAAAACTTATTTATATCTTTAAATGTAATTTTAATTATTTGTTTCTTTCAATGTTTTTCTTTTTTGTAAGTGAGTGTGAATTCATGTATTACTGAGAGAAGTTATGATACAAAAAAAAAAGGGGGAGTCCCTTGATCTGCCAAAAAGGAAACCAGATCAGGGATTCTGGAGTTGCACTGTCTAAGATAGTAGGGGGAGCGTTGGGCTGCCACCATGGGAGACCGACCCAATCCTCCGAAGACCAGTTTGATAAACTTAACCATAACATATACAAAAAGACATAACCATAAAAAGGGGGTAGCTCCTACACTGAATACAACTTGACCAGGGGCTGATCTTATGCTAGTCCAGGATGATGGGATGTCTTTCGTCTCCATCCTTTCTAGCCTTTTTCTCCTTCCTCTGCTCCACCGTGTCTTTCTGATACAAGCTAGTGTTCCGCTCCAGTCTGCTGGAGTGATTTCCATATGGTGGACATAGCGTAGGTAAAGGTGGAATTGGCCTGCCATTGTTTCCATTTTTTCCTTCTGGCTCCTTTGGTCCTCAACTAGTCTTTTTGCACTGGCCTCCAGGTTGTTGAGGCGACTTGGAATTTTTGTGAGCACATTCTTGTGGTCTCCGATTGCCTCATTGCTGGTCTCTTTCCGGTCAGCGCTCATCTTACCTATCAACATTTTTATTTTCCAAGCCTCCTCCACCGTTTTGTGGTAGAGGGTTGTTCTGGGCTGTGTGGCCCTTGGGTCCCTTATCCTGTCTACTTCCTAAATTAGTTCCGTCCAGGCTTTGCCCTTGCATGTGGTGTTGATTTCTCTCTCCCACTGGTTGATGATCACTTTGCTCCATCCTTGTAATCCTCCGGGTGCTTGGTGGAGGTTATTTCCCCTAGGGGCCTCTCTTACTATGGGTTTTCTTCATTCGTACCATCTCGTCTTGTTTGTAGTGGTTTTTTCTTTGGGTTCTTCTCTTCTTCCTATTTGCCCCTTCCTTGTATGTAAGATGGCCTCTGTAATTGCTTCTCTCCGGTCTGTGGCTATTCCTGGTGTTTCTTCTTTTATGGGATCTCCTCGACTGCGGGCTCATCCTGGCAATCATGGGTCACTCATAAAGGTGTACCTTCTGGTCCTTTTTCACTGTTTCAGAGTGTGTGCTCTTGGTAGCTCTACTGTAATCCCTGCGCCAATCCTTTTCCCTGCATGTTGTACGGAAATCATTACCACTCCCCGTATCTGTACTTGGGTGAGGTGTACCCATACTTGGCCATGGAAAACCCTTTTGTTCTTCATCCTTTTCCGCCTGCTGATTATTTTTTCTGTTTTCCCACAAACGACCCCTGTACTTCTTCCTATTGACAGGACCGTGGTGTCATACCTCCTCTTGTTGTGTGACCTGGATCTGCATTGTAACTCGTGCTTGAGTGGTGGGCTATTAGATTCTGCCTAGATCGTATGTGCCCTTCAGTTATTCCTGCGCCTCCATCCTTGATGTGGTCGTTCGTACTTCGACTGTCGTCACAGTCTTTTGTCACTAGTTGGATGCAGTCTGTTCAGAACTGACCATTCGGGATGTTACTCCACATAGTGTCCAGTTATGGTCCTTCCTTGTCGATCCCCTCGTTAGCAATTTTGTCCACTGATCCATTTGTTGACCTTCGTACCTAGCGCAACTTCATTGTGATCCCCGTCTGCAAGTGCTCCTGAATTTTTTGCAGGGAATGTGCCAAGTGCCAGTGCCTCTGAATTTTTCCCACTCTGGTACCGTTTTGGAGTCTCCTTACTGTGTTGATAACCAGCATGGAAGCTCCTTCCACTATGGCATTTTTCATCCCTTCCCGGCTTAGAATCTCGAGGTCGATCTCCAGGGCTCCGAATTCCGCGACCTTGTTGGTTGAGTTTCCCAGACTCCCAACGTACAACCGGATGATATTTCCTTTACTGTCTCTGATTACTTCTCTCATTCATGTCCGTCATGGGTTGCCTTTCCATGCCCCATCGAAATTTAGCTTAAGGGAAGCTACTGGTGGTGGTTTCCAGTTGTGCTCACCTAGTTAGAGTTGTGGTAGCCATCTTACCTGATTGGGGTTGCGTCCATCTTTCAGGTGGAAGGCTTCTAGGATTCAGGAGTCCTGGTCTATGAGTTGCGCTCTTCCTGTCTGGCAGTTGCGGCTCTGTACCGTTTCTCTTGTCATGGAGATTATTGTTTCCTTGATCTTCCCTTCCGGACATCTTTGGTTCCTGAAGATGCGTCGGTTCTTTTCCTTCCATATTTCCCATATGATCATTCATGGGATGAGGGTACAACATAGATTCACCTCTTCGTTTTCGTTGTAGTTCTCTTTTTAGATGTTGATAGTTGCAGAGATGTTACCTCGAATCCTATTGGATTGTCGGAAGATACCTGCCGCTCAGTCCCAGATTTATGTTGTGTAGGTGCATTCGTCAAGGAGATGGTTCGTTGTTTCTTCCTTGGCTTGATAGAGGTGACATCTGGAAGGACCTATGAATCCCCTTTTACTTAGGTTTTCCCAAGTTAGAATTCGGTTGTGGAGTATTAACCATTGGAAATTTTTTATTTTTGGCCAATGGGGGTTGTTCCAAAGCTTATCCCATTGTTGCATCGGGTCTTCTTGATCCTGGTTCACGATATAGTGTCAGACTTCTTTTAGATTGAATTCCCCGTCATCTTTTTGTCCCCATCTCAGCTGGTCATTTCCTTTCGTGACTGCTAGTTTTCGTCTCCATAATTCCTCCTCCACTTCTTTTACTGTTGTTGTGGTTTGGTCTCTATTTTGTAGAGTTAGAGTGTCCCAGATTCTCCATTTGTTTCGTTATGTTTCTTGTTTCCAGTAATGGTAGACTCTAGTTTTACCTTGTGTGATCAGCTCCTGTTGGAGTTCTTCCCTGTCTGGGTTCTCCATTCTAGGTTCCTGTTGCCAGGCGTCCTCCCAGAATCTGTCTGTTCTTCCATTCCTTACTTCCCAAAAGTTGTGTGTCTGAATCCAGGCTTTATTGCGCCAGGTGAGGTTTCAGATGGCTAAACCTTCCCTGGTGCCTCTGAAGCGGATTCTATCCTGGTCGCATATGTTCGGGGCATACTTTTCCTTCCACAAGTTTTCCCATGGTGTAGTAGTTTCTTTGACCCAGGGCCACCAGATTTTTGCCCCATATACGTCATTGGTCACTTACAGGTCTTGTATCCCCATGCCTCCTTTTCTTTTTGGTTTACAGACCTTCTCCCAAGCCACCAGGGCCCATTTTTTCTTTGTTTCGGCTCCTCGCCACAGGAAGTCCCTTTGTATGGTTCTTATTTTTTGTAGTATCCCCTGGGGGGTTGGGAAAACGGACATCATAAAGGTTGGAATTACTTACAAAACATACTTGGTCAGAATAAGTCTTCCAGCTAGGTTGAGGGATCTGTATGTCCAATTTTTCACCTACTCATGTAACTTGTTGATTATTATTTCCCAGGATGACATTTTGTAAGCTTTGTCTATTAGGGGAATGCCCAAATACTTAGTTCGGAGTGCTTTGCGTTCAAAGCCCAAAATGTTGGCCAAATTTCTTTGGATTGCGGGGTTGGTATTGAAGAACAAGATCATAGATTTGGAATGGTTGATCTCTGCACCCGCGACTTCCCCAAACTCTTCTAGGATTCGTTTGTAGGCTTTTGCTTCCTTGATCATGGGTATGCCATGAAGTAAGGTGTCTTCCACGAGATGTTGGTGTGTGGAAGTAGGGAAATTTTCGAAAGGTTGATACCTATTATTTCACCTATTTGAGTTGCGCTTTTTATGCTTCCACTGAGACCTTCCATCATCGGAATGAACAGGAAGGGGGACAACGAATCTCCTTGTCTGATGCCTCTCATGGGCCAAAAAGGTTTGGCAGGGGCTCCATTTATTAGTAGCAAGTAGCTTGTTGTGGATACTAGGTTGACTATCTAGCTGATCCCGTGCTGGGTGAAACCAAAGGCTTCCAAAGTCTTGACGATATAGTGCCAACTAATTTTGTCATAAGATTTTGCTAGGCCTAGTTGTATTATCATTCCCCCTCTCTTTTGAAGCTTCAACATGTGGATAAGCTCATGGGCATGGATGATATTGTCCATTATTTGTCTTCCTTCCATGAAGCATGCCTGTTCTTGTGAGACTAGTGTGGGTAAGAGGGGTTTCAATCTATTTGCTATAACTTTGGATATTATCTTATAAACCACATTGCACAGTGCTATAGGTCTGTAACGATCAGGGGTTTTGGCTTCATTTTCTTTGGAGATTAGTGTAATCATTGTAGCATTTAGCGCTTTTAGAATGGAGGCTGACCTTCTAGAGTCTTCCACTACCCTATAAACATCGTGTTTGACAATTTCCCAGCAGTCTTTGTCGAACTCCACTGTGAAGCCATCTGGAACTGGGGCTTTCCCATTGGGCATTCCTGGAGTACTTGGTCAATTTCCTCCTCAGCAATGGGTTTGTTTAGGTTGTTATTTTGTTCCTCGGTGACTAGGCAGCAGATATGCTGGATTATCCTTTGTATGGCCTCTGTTCTGTCTTGGTTGGGTTCCTGGGCTATCCCGTGGAAGTGGTTTACCAGAGTAGTTTCGATCTCCTTATGTGACTCTCTCTCTATTCCATCCTGGTCCTTAATCTTCAGGATTTTGTTATTTGCTCTTCTGGCCATGGTTGTTCTATGAAAAAACTTGGTGTTCCGCTCTCCTTCCCTTAGCCATCTGATACGAGACTTTTGTTGCCAAAGTGTTTCTTCCTGCTGGCATCGAGCTTCCCATTCCTGGATCATCTGGATCTCTTCCTTTTTTTATCCTTCATATATCCCTCTGAAATGTAGGTTTCCTAGAGTTTTTTTCATTTTTTCTTCTATGTTGTTTTTCTCTTGGTTTATATTCCCAAAAGTGTCCTTGTTCCACTCCTTGAGATTATATTTGATGTACTTTAGTTTCTTATGGAGATTGAACATCCTTGTCCCTTGCTCTGGTTTCTCCTCCCGCCACCACTATTTGATTCTTTCCTTGAAAGTCGGGTGTTCAATCCAGAATTTCTCAAATCTAAAGGGTTTGTTCTTTGGTGTGGTTTGGAAGCCTGCTTCCAGTTGCACTGGCCAGTGACCATATCCCCCCCAGGGAAGGATGTTGCAATCTAAGGTTAGCCCCTGCATAATGATTGACTCTGATACTAGGAATCTATCGAGTCTTGTCGCTACCTGATATTGGTTCATCTGTTTATTGTTCCAAGTGAACTGACCATTATTAGTTTTGAGGTCTACCATCTCCGCTGTGTCTATGAACTTTGAGAATTCTTCCGCATCCCTATCCAATCTTCTTGTACCTCCTTTTTTCTTTGCAAGTAACGTGATGATGTTGAAGTCCCCTGCCAAGATCCATTGGAGGTTGTTGGATCGGGTTTTAAGGTCTTCTAGGTCTCATATCATTTCTCTTTTTTCATCTGACACCTGGGGCCCATACACATTAGTGCATAGAATCACCTCTGTGTTTCCAATGATTTGCATGTGAACCGTAAGGGTGTGCCTGGACTCGTCGGCTGCTATTAGGCTCAGTACTTGTGGGTTCCACAAGGTGAGAATACCTCCTACCATTTGGTGGCCTCTGATAGCCACCATCTTGTACTTATGCCATTGTTGTTTACTGATTGCCTCCATTTTGTCTGTAGTGCATTTTGTCTCTTGAATGAAACAAAGATCTGATTGTTCTTGATTTAGTCTATTTCTAAGGATTCTTTGCTTTCTCGGGTTGTTTAGGCCTCTTATATTCCAAGTTATAACCTTCATTTAAACATGTGGGCGGGAGTTGGGGAAGACTTTCTTGATCTTACCTGAGTTTATCAGTAGCGCTCCAAGCTCCTTTAGGGATACGCTATTTGAATTCCTTCATTTTTCCCTCCTCGTCTGCTTGGGTGAGAGTTACGGTTTTCCTTCACCGGATTTGACTCCTAGGTGTCCTATCTCCCCGTGTGTGTGATTTAGTCCTCTAGCTTTGGCTTCCTCCCTTAGGAGAAACATGTACTAAATGCGGTCAAGTTGTTCTGTTGTTACATTGTCTACTCCCTGTGTTTTCCATTGCTCCAGTATGTTCGAGAGATATATCCCTTCCTTTTCCACAAGGTCTCTAATATTAGGATCTTCTGTGCCTACTTCACTCAGGGTCATTTCCGCATCTCCCTCTGCTTCTTGCATGGGGGTATTGTCATCTCTGGTTTCTCCATCCATCGAGGTTGCGCAACTCCCATGTTCCTTCTTGTTACTTGGTCGATCGGTGGGCTCATTTTTTGCTTGTTCTCTGACTTCTTGAGTGATCCAAGTGGATATCAGTGGTCACCCATCTTTTTTGACTGGCTCAAAACAACTTTCTGGCAATTTTGGCAATTTACTATTTTTAGCAGTTTTTAACTTTCGGGGCCATTTTGAGGGCCCAAATGAGAGTTTTTTCTAGATTTAGGTTCTTAATGATATCCAAAGGCATAATTAATCCCCCAAAATGAATCTCCTCGACGATACCTTTCCAACGAGATATCACACGCCTAAAACAGAGATTGTATGCAAAAGTTACGACCCTGGGAAGTTGATGTACTCACTTAACCAAACGGGGCCCACATGACTTTTGGCGCTTCATCTCCTAGGGTTAGTTTTTTGGATGTCTAGGGTTTTTTGTATTCCGGTTTATTTTAAAAATGCCTTGAGAGCCTCATTGTAATCATCTTCTTGTGAATGCGAGTAGCTGTCACATCTCTTCTCAGAGATAAGCTGCCACCATTCTAGAAAGTCTTTCACTCTGTATTTTTACAGTCTCTGTACATTTCTTTAATTAATAGAAATCATGTATTACTATATATCTGTGTTTATGGTTGCATCTTTGATACATTTCTGTTATATTATTGAATATCTGTGATATCTCTGTGCATTTCTTTATTATATCTCCGATCTCATTTCGTGCCGAAAATAATCTGGATCAGTGGTATCAGAGCAAGCTGCTCTTGATCATTTTTTCAGTGCATGTCCCCGACGAGGTCCGAGTATAGCAAGTTGGGTCTCGATCTTGTCTCTCTTGAAGACAATCTCTCTCGCACACCCAAGAAACCCTCAATGGCAGAAGAAAAGAAAAATGACGGAGCAGATGATCCTATCAATCTGTTGCTTGAGAAAGCTCTCACGTGACAGACGGACGAAATGATGGAGAATTTTGCCCACATCCTTAAACGTCTGCCGATAGCATCAGGCACATATTCATCAAGCGACCACTTTGGAGGCACCTTTCCTTTCAAGGTACAAGTTAATTTTGATATTCCTGTATTTGAAGGACAGATAGATGCAGAAGCCCTAGAAAAATGATTAACTCTGCTAGAATGTTATTTCTTTGTTCACAATTTCTTCAACAAAGAAAAGATCACCTTTGCACTCCTTAAAGCTCTCCCTCATGTCAAACATTGGTGGGACACTTACTGGGAGCAAAGTTCCATAGAGGAGTTTGGAATATATGGGGCCGATCCCACTTGATATTTTTTGTGGATGTGGTAAAGGAACAGTATTACCCTGTTGGCAACTATGAGGACGAGTACATGAGATGGACCACACTGTGGCAAGAGAGGGGCCAAGCAGTTCTGGAGTTCACCAATACCTTCCATACCTTACGCACCAAGCTAGGTATCAAAGACTCCGAGTGACATTTGGTTTTGAAATACCGTGGGGCTCTACACCGATACATCCAGACTGAAATGGATTTTCTGGACATCTCATCACTCGGTGATGCTTATCGATATGCTATTAAAATTGAGCATAGATTTAAGCACCAGAACAAATAGGAGTTCGGGTCTGCAAATCCGCAACAACCAAAGTATGACAAAGACGCCCCTAACAAACAGTCTCTCGAAAACCAGTCCAAGACACAAGAAAATAAGGGTCACGGGAAGACAAAGAAGGACACCGGAAAATGGTGCGAGTTCCACAAAATCCCTTGGCACAACACCGATGAATGTCGCTCAAAACAGTCATTAGTGGCCGAGATCAAAGATAAAGAGCCGAACCCTAATTCAAAATTTGATTATGAAAATAATGGTAAAGGACAGATCATTGACGTGGACCCCACTGCTATTGTCACGACCGCAACAATTCAACCAGAAGAACCAATAGATCTTGAAGAGGGGGAGCACCTTTGTCATTCACAGATGTGGGTGAAGGGGACCCCGCTGCATTTTATTGTTGATAGCGGAAGCCAGAACAACCTCATCTCAGCAGAGATCGTCAAACAGTTGGGATTGTCGACAACACCACACCCACAACCATAAAACATCAGGTGGCTTCGCCAAGGACGAGATCTTCGTGTTAGCCAGCAGTGTCTATTGTCATACGAAATCCATCCCTTCAAGGATGAGGTATTATGTGATGTTGCCCCACTGGATGTCTGTGATGTTCTCTTGGGCCAACCATATATGTGGAAGCGCCATGTTGTTTATAAGTCTCAACCCTGCAGTGTCATTGTTACTTTGGGGGGTCATCTCTATAGAATACCAGAGGTAGTTCCGACTACTGTTCCACCAAAAAAGTGTCGCAAGGTAGTATCTCATACTGCAAAATTCAGCTTCTTCACAATCTGTTCAAAAGGGGAACATAAGGACATTGGAACCACTACAACCTCGCCCCAAACACCTTCTATCCAACAGAAGCAGGTCGACAAGGTTGCAACAAAGTGCAAAGATTCCTTCTGCACACCGTCCCCTCATGTAGCTCGACTTTTTGAACAGCCTCGACCTCAACAGTTTCGTGACATACTTCCACAAACTGAGCAACGCAATGTCTCCAGCAAGGCAAGTAGCTCACTAAGATGCAGATTCAACAAACGCTTTTCCCTCTCCCCTGGGAACTCAATGCAATGAAGACCATTGCTTCATAAGGAGGGAGGATTGATCCAGGTAGATATCAGTGGCCACCCACATTTTCCAACTGGCTCAAAACGGTTTTTTGACAATTTTGGCAATTTACTATTTTTAGCAGTTTTTAACTTCTGGGGCCATTTTGAGGGCCCAAATGAGGTTTTTTCGAGATCGAGGTTCTAAATGATATCTAGAGGCATAATTGAGCCCCCAAAATGAATCTTCTCAATGATACCTTTCCAACGAGCTATCACACGCCTAAAACGAAGATCGTATGCAAAAGTTACGACCCCGGGAAGTTGATGTACTCACTTACCCAAACGGGGCCCACATGACTTTTGGCGCTTCATCTCCTAGGGTTAGGTTT
>ML788988.1:411029-430178 GCA_009831015.1 Picea engelmannii
ATGTGAAAATGGAAAACCCAGATTTATCCAAAGGATATGGCAATACATTGCTAGTCAACTTTGACTGCATGGACCAGGATGAAATCCTTCAAGCCTTCTAGAAATTGAATGCATGGGCACTCCAAAAAAGAGTTGAAACAAAATCCAGTTGGACAGATATTGTAACCCAAATCTCATGGGCTTTTATAGGGCTTGCAAAATTATGGTGGGAAAATCTTTCCCAAGAAAATAAAGAAGAAATAATGAATGATGCAGATCCTTTAAGCACTATGTTTACTGCTTTAGTAAACAAAATTCTAGGTGTTGCTCCACCTGATGCAGAGCACCATGCACAACTCTTCATAAGCCAAAGATTGTGCAATCTAGACCTACTCCGTGACTACTACTGTACAATGCAAACCATGTTGTAGAAAATAGCAGATCATCAAAATATTGCCTACTTAAGGAATAATATTGCTTCAATGCCAGGAAAAGTTCCTGAATTAGTTAACAGATATTTGGCCATGAACAAGATCCAATTGGAATCCTTATATTTTGCTTCTTTGCACTAGTAGATACTTACTGCACTCCAACATGAATGTATCTCTTACCGAACAAAGAAAAATCTGAAAAAGCAGTTCAATTTTAATCTAGCTATCTGTGATACTTTCAGAGAAACATATAATTATGGATGTTTCCAAGGAATTCCAAAGAAGCACTCAAAGAAACAAGACTGCCATTGTTCCAAACCTGATAAGTTTGCAAAGAGAAAATCTTATAATTGGAACATACCAGACAAAAATCCATATAAAAGACATCATGGCAGGTCTCCTAAGTAGAAAGATAAATATGTCTTTATGCGAAGAAAATTTCCAAGAAAAACCACAACTTGCTTTATTTGCAACAGCAAGGATCATTGGGCCAACAAATGTCCCAATAAATAAAATAGAGCTCATGTAAAGATAGCAAAAATATTTTCTACTAATCAAAATCATGTTGATTGGGATCTAACAGATTCTTTCTGTTTAGACAATGAACAATTTTTTGTGTACAGTTCTGACTCAGACTCAGATATTATTGATGAGCTATAGTTCAAGAATTTGAATATTCATTCTACTTCTAATGATGAATGTTCATATTTGAGTCATTGTTTCATGTTCTCTTCTCACGGTTCCATACAACAACAAATTCATGATCTTCAAAAGCAAAAGGCTAATTTAGCACCTGGCACCTTCCTTCTGAAAAATAGGCTCCAATCAAAGATTGATGATCTAGTCAGACAGTTGCCTCATGTTCAGAGTATACATTTTACAGATGAAGAGAATGAAATCCCTCATGAAGAATGGTCCAAACCAGAATATGCTAGTATTCTGTCTCGACCAACCAGACAGACTGAAGCTGACATCCTAATTGAAATTCGACAAGTTGAAAATGATCTCCACCTTAAAATATCTCAGATGCAAACTCTGGCCAGCCAGATCCAAGCATCTATAGTAGAATTGGATCATCTAAACTCCCGGTTTACTGCTCTCACTATTTCCCGAGCAGAATCAAATCAACAAGAAATTTTTCCTAAACTACTTCAACCTGAAGAAACTGAGAATTCTTCTCTCCCTTCTCTTGACATAAGCCTCATTGGAGACCACATGGTTATAACTATTGGCATTAAAGTTTCTGGTTACAAAACCTATTCTCTATATGCCCAAGTTGATACATGAGCCATGAGTAGTTGCTGCAAATACAAGGCCATCCCATCCTATTATTGGTAGCCAACTCAAATCCAGTTTTGAGCAGTCAATAAAGAACTTATCTCCATTCAGCACTTCTCTCCTGATTTACCACTTCTCCTAGATGGTATAGTAACATATGTTACTTTGTATAGTTTGGATACAGGTGCTGATATTCTTTTAGGGCAAGATTTTTTCAAAAGACACATGCCTCTAATCGTAAATACTGATTCTTTATGTTTAACAATACAACAACAAGAAGTTAAGCTTCCTATGAAAACCAACTATGTTATACGTATCTCTCCTGATACCCCAGATACTATTGAAGAAACTCTCAAAGATATGACAAAGATTCAGAAGATTGCCAGACATGCTGATATCCATGGACAAGAAATTCTAAAAGACATTGTCCAGAAACTAAAAGATGAATGCACATAAGACTTTCCTTATGCATTCTGGACAAGAGATAAGTATTTTGTTTCTCTCCCCTACAAGGAAGGGTTTAAGGACACTCCACAGAAGGCATTTGCCAATAACATGAGTCCTTCAGAGCAAGCTTTGTGTCAAGAAGAAATCCAACATCTACTTGACAGACATCTTATTGAACCCTGCATGAGTCCATGGGCTTGTCCGACATTTTATGTCAACAAGCATTCTGAACAAAAGAGAAGTAAGAAAAGACTGGTTATTAACTATAAGGCACTTAATAGTGCCTTATTAACTCAGAGATATACATTGCCACATAAAGAGATTTTATTTAGCAAACTTTCCCATGCAAATGTTTTTAGCAAGTTTGACCTCAAGAGTGGTTTCTGGCAACTAGGAATTTCTCCTGAAGACAGGTACAAGACTGCTTTTGTGGTTCCGCAGGGGCAATATCAATGGACAGTCATGCCATTTGGTTTGACTAATGCACCTTCAGAGTTCCAAAAGTGTATGGAGGATATCTTCAAACCTTTAAATTTTGTTCTTGTCTATATTGATGATTTACTTATTTTTAGCCGAGACGTTAATGAACACAAAAAACATCTTGATGAATTCCATTCTTTTGTTTTTAAGCATGGTTTGGTACTCTCCAAGTCACCAGAAAAATTTGCAATATGCCAAACTAATATTGAGTATCTAGGATTGTATATATCCATAGGAACTATCCAACTGCAACCTCATGTATTAAAAGCTCTAATTTAGTTTCCCGATTTTCTGCCTGACATAAAGCAAGTTCAACGTTTTCTTGGGTGTTTGAACTATATCAGACAATTTTATGGACACCAGGCTAAAGACATAAAATTACTCCAACAATGTCTTAAGCTAGGATCCAGCTGGGATATTTCAATGACCACAGTTGTCAGAAGAATCAAGGAGAAGATTCAAAATATGCCACCTCTGCAGTTGCCTAACATGAATCTTCCTTTTATTTTGGAAACTGATGCTTCTAATGACTTCTGGGCAGCAATATTACTTCAAAAACACTCTCATAGAGATGAAGTATGTGCTTATGCATCAGGCACATTCAATCCTACTGAATCAAAATATCCATCTTCTCACAAAGAGATCTTGGTGGTTAAAAAGGGAATCAAAAGATTCAGATTGTTCATGAAAAGTATCAGATTTACAGTCAAAACAGACCTCAAGAACATGAAAGGTATGTTGCACAACCACCGGTTGCTTGAACAAGGAAATTCCCGAGTTCTCAGATGGGCTTTATGGTTAGATGGTTTTGATTTTGACATCATCTACAAATCTGGGGCCGAGAATTATTTGGCAGATATGCTTTCTAGAGAAGGAGCTTGCAAAGATTTAAAATGGCTTTCTTATCAAGGATCAAGCTCCAACACCTCTTCTTCCACCTACCCCATTGTTGGGAATGTTTTTCACAACTTCTACACACCCTGACACCAGAACTCCAACAGAACATTCTTCATAGATGGGCCAATTCTTGGGCTGGAAGAACTATCTATAACTATACCTGGAAAAGGGTTAACAATGATAGGATTCTCTTTGGGCATACTCATCCACCTCACCAGCTCATACACTATGCCTATATATTTGATCTGGATCTACGATGGATAGATTATTTTGCAGTCCATCAGTTTGCTAAGTCCTACAGAACTGTAAGTATCATCATGTATTGCGAAGATATCCAGAGTCCATTCGGACTATGGAGCCCCTGGTTCAATTTACTTCTTCAGAAATATATACCAAGAGTTTCTTCCCTAAGGCATGCTACTCCTCACCTATTGTTATTAGTTTGCAGACCGAAATGGCAGAAGAAACCTTAAATTATGATACACTTCCCTTCAATCTTTTGTATAAACGTGTTTTTTATAATTGGGGTTTTACAAGTGATCACTAGTTGGCTTTCTTTCCGTCATATGATTTCTACGAGAAGTTTATCTACCAGCTCATCTCCAAGATTCCTTCATGCAACACTCACCATTCTCCGCCTGTTTCCGAGAACATGAACCCATTTGGATGCATGATTTGGTTCCAGGCATTGTACCACCCATACCTGATGATGCTAATGACATCTATGACAACGATGATGAAGTCTATTCTCCACTAAGCCATGATAATTATGATTCTGACCAGAGTTGATACTTCATATGGCCTTCACATGGCTTGGCCTCTTACTTTGTAAAAAGCATCTTACTTTCAGCATTTGTACTTTGTCTTTTAGCTCCTTCCCCGTGAAGGAATATTGTCATTTCTACTTTTATCTTTGTACAAGGCTTTAGGAATATTTTCATTTCTACTTTTATCTTTGTACGAGGCTTTAGTGGGTTCACTCCTAAAAAGAATCTCCACACTGTAGATTTAATTTGATGATTATTGTACGTCGCTTTCGTGGATTCGGGCGATCGAATCTCCACTTTGTGTCTAGTCCATGTCAGACCTGTGTCCGAGAAAAACTCTATATATACAAAGTTATTTCCTCTTTGTAGGCATCGGATTTGAGAGCGAGTTTTTAATATAAAGAAAAAGTGTGTTTTTTTCTTGGGATCTATTTTCTTTGAAGTTATTAGTCTTTTATAAATGGGTTGTTAATCTTTTCTAAATGGTATCAGAGCCATAAGGGTTGTGCGAATTGTACTCTATTCTTGTTCTGTGTTCCCAATTTTTCGAGAGGGTAGTGTTGAGAGATTCACCTGCTAAGGGTGAAAGCTAGAGGATCGACAGCTAGTGTAAGTCCCGCTGAAGGCGCATAAGCCGTTTAGGGCATTTGGAGCAACAGATCAAGTTCTGCAAACTCGTTGCAGTTTACCAGGTGTGTTCAATTTTCATCATCTCTTAAAGTTATAATGGATCCCAATACAAGTTATGATTTCAGTTCTACATTATCTACTTCTGCTCAATATAGAAGAGATGCTCATAACAAATGATGGTCGTGGTTGAATAAGCTAGTCAGCAAAACAACAAATGAACCATTGTATAATTCCTGCATCATATCTCAAGAATTTGACCCTCAGCCAAACTGGTTTCTACCAGAGATAGATGTAGAAAAAATTTACGATCTTCCCATGTTCCGATTTCGTGCTGCAAGTTTGTTTCGCTTTACGTCTGTGAATATCCCGATCTCTCTTTTCCAGAGTGTTTATCAAATTCCTTTGATTAAAAGAGATGACATTGAATGGGGAATAGAAAATGGATATAATTATATCCATATTGGTCTTATTCAGTTCGACATTAATCTGTTGGTGTGACCTGGTCTAAATACATCCTGACTGACCTGTGTCCTTGATACCTGAATGAATGATTTCAATGATGCATTAATTGGCTCATTCCAAAGTCCGTTAAACAATGGACCAGCTTGGTCCTCGATTGTCCCCAGATATCAAGTCTCTCTGACTGGCCCCTATATAAATGAGTTTCTCCAAGCGTTCATCCAGTTTCACGGTTTCAATGTAGCTGATCAAGCCCATATTACCCAATTACATACAACTATTTGTTTACACTTTGTATCCACCACTATGCCTGCCATAAATCCCAAGTTAACCAAATGAGCATTAAAAGAAGGTGCCGTAGTCAGTCCCAACAATACTGCACCACTTCAGTTGGGATTCAGCCAAGTTACTCTACAAGAAGAATGGAGTAGTGATTTTCAACAACTGTCCCAGAAATATCCACAGTTGGCCATGACAGCTCCCACACAGTTAAGAGTAACACCAAAGCCTGATGGAAGCAGTAATCTGCAGTTCACCAACCCACAACTATTACAACAACTCCATCGTAGTCAATCCTCAAAATGACCTGTCCATACACCATTTCCAGTTGCTAGTAGACAGTCTGTACATCGTTCCCCTATACATAAACTACAGTTTTCCACTTCTAGTAGTTCTTGTGAGTTTTGTATCAAACCTTCTACTTCTAAATACCAAGTTCTGCCAAATCTAGGGTCACCTACCCACATAGGCCAACATGCAAATTGCACAGTTTGTAAACAACTTCTTGAAGCAGTTCCTGAACTCAAAATCTTTTCTAGAGAGCCAACATCCTCTGCATTACTTCCACAGAAGTCCCTTGGACCTAGTAAAAACACTCCATAGTTCTCTAATGGAACACTGCAAGAAGATTTCCAATTCATCCATTTGCATCATCCTATTGCAGCAGAACCTTCTGAGAAAATCAAACTTCAAAATTATATCAATTACCAGTTAGTTTGTTTGACCCAGAACCTTGATGAAGTAGCCAAGGATGTTTTTACCTTGACCAAGCATAGTAAGAAGCTCCACCATTCTGTAGAAACAGTTCAAGAAGGCCAGGAGGCCTTAACATCCAGGCTTGATGAAATAACTGCACAACTCTCCACTATTCAGCTTTCTATCTCTCGATTCCAAACTGCTATACCCAAACCAATTTCTCTGCCTGACTATGTCTGTGTTGATATAGAAGGTTTCAAATTTAATTATTCCAGTACCCTTTCTTCTCGATCAGCTAATTATGTTGGTCTCCATTCTCTCTGCCTCAAATCTTTCTCTTTTCATCCTGACTTCCTCCATATTGAGAAACTTTTGAAGGGGATAGCCCTTGTACACGAAAAAACCCAGTTGCTAACTTCCAAATTAACAACTCTTGGAAATGATCTACCCAATCCAGTTTCTCCAGGTTTCCTACCAGTACAACTTGAAATAAAAATGGTTGGACTCGTCCTAGAGGAAATAGGAGAATCATCTGCAGCAAAAACAAAGAGAAAAGAATCATATGATTTTCCATATAAAGTTGCAAGAAATTCTGGCCCAGATATCAACTATTCCTCCCACAAAAGTCCTTTTGGAAAATGGAATAAGAATCTTGGGGAGATTGATGTGAAAATGGAAAACCCAGATTTATCCAAAGGATATGGCAATACATTCCTAGTCAACTTTGACTGCATGGACCAGGATGAAATCCTTGAAGCCTTGCAGAAATTGAATGCATGGGCACTCCAAAAAAGAGTTGAAACGAAAGCCAGTTGGACAGATATTGTAACCCAAATCTCATGGGCTTTTACAGGGGTTGCAAAATTATGGTGGGAAAATCTTTCCCAAGAAAATAAAGAAGAAATAATGAATGATGCAGATCCTTTAAGCACTATGTTTACTGCTTTAGTAAACAAATTTCTAGGTGTTGCTCCACCTGATGTAGAGCACCATGCACAACTCTTCATGAGCCAAAGATTGTGCAATCTAGACCTGCTCTGTGACTACTACTGTACAATGCAAACCATGTTGTACAAAATAGAAGATCATCAGAATATTGCCTACTTAAGGCACTATATTGCTTCAATGCCAGGAAAAGTTCTGAATTAGTTAACAGATATTTGGCCATGAATAAGATCCAATTGGAATTCTTATCTTTTGCTGCTTTGCACCAGCAAATACTTACTACACTCCAATAGGAATGTATCTCTTACCGAACAAATAAAAATCTAAAAAAGCAGTTCAATTTTAATCCAGTTATCTGTGATACTTTCAGAGAAACATATAATTATGGATGTTTCCAAGGAATTCCAAAGAAGCACTCAAAGAAACAAGACTGCAATTGTTCCAAACCTGATAAGTTTGCAAAGAGAAAATCTTATAATTGGAACAGACCAGACAAAAAGCCATATAAAAGACAACATTGCAGGTCTCCTAAGTAGAAAGATAAATATGTCTTTAGGAGAAGAAAATTTCCAATAAAAACCATAGCTTGCTATATTTGCAACAGCAAGGATCATTGGGCCAACAAATGTCCCAATAAAGAAAATAGAGCTCATGTAAAGATAGTAGAAATATTTTCTACTATTCAGAATCCTGTTGATTGGCATCTAACAGATTCTTCCTGTTCAAACAATGAACAATTTTTTGTGTATAGTTCTGACTCAGACTCATATGTTATTGATGAGTTACAGTTCAAGAATTTAAATATATTCATTCTACTTTTGATGATGAATGTTCATATTTGAGTCATTGTTTCAAGTTCTCTTCTCACGGTTCCATACAACAACAGATTCATGATCTTCAAAAGCAAAAGGATAATTTAGCACCTAGCACCTTCCTTCTGAAAAATAGGCTCCAATCAAAGATTGATGATCTAGTCAGACAGTTGCCTCATGTTCAGAGGATACCGTTTACAAATGAAGAGAATGAAATCCCTCATGAAGAATGTTCCAAACCAACATATGCTAGTATTCTGTCTCGACCAACGAGACAGACTGAAGCTGACATCCTAACTGAAATCTGACAAGTTGAAAATGATCTCCACCTTAAAATATCTCATATGCAAACCCTGGCCAACCAGATCTAAGAATCTATAGCAGAATTGGATCATCTAAACTCCCGATTTACTGCTCTCACTATTGCCCGAGCAGAATCAAATCAGCAAGAAATTTTCCTAAACTGCTTCCACCCAAAGAAACTGATAATTCTTCTCTCCCTACTCTTGACATAAGCCTCTTTGGAGACCGCATGGTCATAACTGTTGGCATTAAAGTTTCTGGTTACAAAACCTATTCTCTAGATGCCCAAGTTGCTACAGGAGCCATGAGTAGTTGCTGCAAATACAAGGCCATCCCATCCTATTACTGGCAGCCAACTCAAATCTAGTTTCGAGCAGTCAATAAAGAACTTATCTCCATTCAACAGTTCTCTCCCGATTTTCCACTTCTCCTAGATGGCATAATAACATATGTTACTTTGTATAGTTTGGATACAGGTGTTGATATTCTTTTAGGGAAAGATTTTGTCAAAAGACACATGCCTCTAATCATAAATATTGATTCTTTATGTTTAACAGTACAACAACAACAAGTTAAGCTTCCTATGAAAACCAGCTATGTTATACGTATCTCTCCTGATACACCAGATACTATTGAAGAAACTCTCAAAGATATGACAAAGTTTCAGAATATTGTCAGACATGCTGATATCCATGGACAAGAAATTCTCAAAGACATTGTCCATAAACTAAAAGATGAATGCACATCAGACTTTATTAATGCATTCTTGACAAGAGAGAAGTATTTTGTTTCTCTCCCCTACAAGGAAGGCTTTAAGGACACTCCACAGAAGGCATCTGCCAATAACATGAGTCCTTCAGAACAAGCTCTGTGTCAAGAAGAAATCCAACATCTACTTGACAAACATCTTATTGAACCCTGCATGAGTCCATGGGCTTGTCCGACATTTTATGTCAACAAGGATTCTGAACAAAAGAGAGGTAAGAAAAGATTGGTTATTAACTATAAGGCACTTAATAGTGCCTTGTTACCTCTGAGATATCCACTGCCACATAAAGATCTTTTATTTAGCAAACTTGCCCATGCAAATTTTTTCAGCAAGTTTGACCTCAAGAGTGGTTTTTGGCAACTAGGAATTTCTCCTGAAGACAAGTGCAAGACTGCTTTTGTGGTTCCGCAGGGGAAATATCAATGGACAGTCATGCCATTCAGTTTGACTAATGCACCTTCAGAGTTCCAAAAGCGTATGGAGGATATCTTCAAACCTTTAAATTTTGTTCTTGTCTATATTGATGATTTACTTATTTTTAGCCGAGACGTTAATGAACACAAAAAACATGTTGATGAATTCCATTCTTTTGTTTTTAAGAATGGTTTGGTACTCTCCAAGTCAACAGACAAATTTGTAATATGTCAAACTAATATTGAGTATCTAGGACTGTATATATCCAAAGGAACTATCCAGCTGCAACCTCATGTATTAAAAGCTCTACTTCAATTTCCTGATTTTTTGCCTGACATAAAGCAAGTTCAACATTTTCTTGGGTGTTTGAACTATATCAGACTATTTTATGAACACTAGGATAAAGACACAAAAGTACTCCAACAACGTCTTAAGCCAGGATCCAGCTGGGATATTTCAATGACCACAACTGTCAGAAGAATCAAGGAGAAGATTCAAAATCTGCCACTTCTCCAGTTGCCTAACATGAATCTTCCTTTTATTCTGGAAACTGATGCTTCTATTGACTTCTGGGAAGTAGTTTTACTTCAGAAACACTCTCACAGAGATGAAGTATGTTCTTATGCATCAGGCACATTCAATCCTACTGAATCAAAATATCCATCTTCTCACAAAGAGATCTTGGCGGTTAAAAAGGGAATCAAAAGATTCATATTGTTCCTAAAAAGTGTCAGATTTATAGTCAAAACATACCTCAACCACATGAAAGGTATGTTTCATAACTACCAGTTGCTTGAACAAGGAAATTCTTGAGTTCTCAGATGGGCTTTATGGTTAGATGGTTTTGATTTTGACATCATCTACAAATTCGGGGCCGAGAATTATTTGGTAGATATGCTTTCTAGAGAAGGAGTCTGCAAAGATTTAAAAATGTTTTCTTATCAAGGATCAAGCTCCAACACCTCTTCTTCCACCTACCCCATTATTGTATGTTCAAATTGTTCAGTTCAAATATGTTGGGAATGTTTTTCACAACTTCTACACACCCTGACACCAGAACTCCAACATAACATTCTTCATAGATGGGCCACTTCTTGGGCTGGAAGAACTATCTATAACTATACTTGGAAAATGGTTAACAATGATAGGATTCTCTTTGGGCATACTCATCCACCTCACCAGCTCATACACTATGCCTATATATTTGATCCTGATCTACGATGGATAGATTATTTTGTAGTCCATCAGTTTGCTAAGTCCTACAGAACTGTAAGTATCATCATGTATTACGAAGATATCCAGAGTCCATTCAGACTGTGGAGCCACTGGTTCAATTTACTTCTTCAGAAATATATACCAAGAGTTTCTTCCCTAAGGCATGCTACTCCTCACCTATTTTTATTAGTTTGCAGACCGAAATGGCAGAAGAAACCTTAAATTATGATACACTTCACTTCAATCTTTTGTATAAACATGTTTTTTATAATTGGGGTTTTACAAGTGATCACTGGTTGGCTTTCTTTCCGTCATATGATTTCTATGGAGAAGTTTATCTACCAACTCATCTCCAAGATGACTTCATGCAACACTCACTATTCTCCACCTGTTTCTGAGAACATGAACCCATTTGGATGCATGATTTGTTTCCAGGCATTGTACCACCCATACCTGATGATGCTATGGACATCTATGACAACGATGATGAAGTCTATTCTCCACTAAGTCATGATAATTATGATTTTGACTGGATTTGATACTTCACATGGCCTTCACATTGTTTGGTCTCTTACTTCGTAAAAAGCATATTACTTTTGGCATTTGTACTTTGTCTTTTAGCTCCTTCCTCATGAAGGAATATTATCGTTTCTACTTTTATCTTTGTACGAGGCTTTAGTGGGTTCCCTCCTAAAAAGAATCTCCACACTGTAGATTTAATTTGATGATTATTGTACACCGCTTTCGTGGATTCGGGCGATCGTATCTCCACTTTGTGTCTAGTCCATGTCGAACCTGTGTCCGGGAAAAACTCTATATATACAGAGTTATTTCCTCTTTGTAGGCATCGGGTTTGAGAGCGAGTTTCTAATATAAAGAAAAAGTGTGTTTTTTTTCTCGGGTTCTCTTTTCTTTGAAGTTAATAGTCTTTTATAAATGGGTTGTTAATCTTTTCTAAATGGTATCAGAGCCATAAGGGTTGTGCGAATTGTACTCTATTCTTGTTCTGTGTTTCCAATTTTCCGAGAGGGTAGTGTTGAGAGATTCACCTGATAAGGGTGAAAGCTAGAGGATTGACAGCTCATGTAAGTCCCGCTGAAGGCGCAGAAGCTGTTTAGGGCGTTTGGAGCAACATATCAAGTTCTGCAAACTCGTTGCAGTTTACCAGGTGTATTCAATTTTCATTATCTCTTAAAGTTATAATGGATCCCAATACAAGTTATGATTTCAGTTCTGCATTATCTACTTCTGCCTAATCTAGAAGAGATGCTCATAATAAATGATGGCCGTGGTTGAATAAGCTAGTCAACAAAACAACAAATGAACCATTGTATAATTCCCGCATCATATCTCAAGAATTTGACCCTCAGCCAAACTGGTTTCTACGAGAGATAGATGTAGAAAAAATTTATGATCTTCCCATGTTCCGATTTCATGCTGCAAGTTTGTTTCACTTTATGTCTGTGAATATCCCGATCTCTCTTTCCTAGAGTGTTTATCAAATTCCTTTGATTAAAAGAGATGACTTTGAACGGGGAATAGAAAATGGATATAATTATATCCATACTGGTCTTTTTCATTTCAACATTAATCCGTTGGTGTGACCTGGTCTAAATACATCATGTCTGACCTATGTCCTTGATACCTGAATGAACGATTTCAATGATGCATTAATTGGCGGATTCCAAAGTCTGTTAAACAATGGACCAGCTTGGTTCTCGATTGTCCCCAGATATCAAGTCTCTCTGACTAACCTCTATATAAATGAGTTTCTCCAAGCATTCTTCCAGTTTCACGATTTCAATGTTGTTGATCAAGCCCATATTGCCCAATTACATACAACTATCTGTTTACGCTTTGTTTCCACCACTATGCCTACCATAAATACCAAGTTAACCAAACGAGCACTAAAATAAGGTGTTGTAGTTGATCCCAGAATTACTACACCACTTCAGTTGGGATTCAGCCAAGTTACTCTACTAGAAGAATGGAGTAGTGATTATCATCCACTGTCCTAGAAATATCCACAGTTGGCCATGACACCTCCCACACAGTTAAGAGTAACACCAAAGCCTGATGGAAGCAGTAGTCTGCAGTTCACCAACCCGCAACTATTACAACAACTCCGTTGTAGGCAGTCCTCAAAATCACCTGTCCATACACCATTTCCAGTTGCTAGTAGACAGTCTGTACATCGTTCCCCTATACATAAACTACAGTCTTCCACTTCTAGTAGGTCTTGTGAGTTTTGTATCAAACCTTCTACTTCTAAATACCAAGTTCTGCCAAATCCAGGGTCACCTAACCATAGAGGCCAACATGCAAATTGCATAGTTTGTAAACAACTTCTTGAAGCAGTTCCTGAACTCAAAATGTTTTCTAGAGAGGCAACATCCTCTGCATTACTTCTACATAATTCCCTTTGACCTAGTAACAACACTCCACAGTTCTCTAATGGAACACTGCAATCAAATCTCCAATTCATCCATTTGCGTCATCCTACTGCAGCAGAACCTTCTGAGAAAATCAAACTTCAAAATTATATCAATTACCAGTCAGTTTGTTTGACCTAGAACCTTGATGAAGTAGCCAAGGAAGTTTTTACCTTGACCAAGCATAGTAAGAAGCTCTGCCATTCTGTAGAAACACTTCAAGAAGGCCAAGAGGCCTTAACAATGAGGCTTGATGAAATAAATGCACAACTCTCCACTATTCATCTTGCTATCTCTCGATTCCAAACTGTTGTACCCAAACCAGTTTCTTCGCCTGACTATGTCCGTGTTGATACAGAAGGTTTCAAATTTAATTATTCCAGTACCCTTTCTTCTCGATCAACTAATTCTACTGGTCTCCATTCTCTCTACCTCAAATCTTTCTCTTTTCATCCCAACTTCCTCCATCTTGAGAAAATTTTGAAGGGGGTAGCCCTTGTACAAGAAAAAACCCAGTTGTTAACTTCCAAATTAACAACTCTTGGAAAAGATCTACCCAATCCAGTTTCTCTAGTAGTCCTACCAGTACAACTTGAAATCAAAATGGTTGGACATGTCCTAGAGGAAATAGGAGAATCATCTGCAGCAAAAACAAAGAGAAAAGAATCATATGATTTTCCATATAAATATGCAAGAAATTGTGGCCCAGATATAAGCTATTCCTCCCACAAAAGTCCTTTTGGAAAATGGACTAAGAATCTTGGGGAGATTGATGTGAAAATGGAAAACCCGGATTTATCCAAAGGATATGGCAATACATTGCTAGTCAACTTTGACTGCATGGACCAAGATGAAATCCTTGAAGCCTTCCAGAAATTGAATGCATGGGCACTCCAAAAAAGAGTTGAAACAAAAGCCAGTTGGGCAGATATTGTAACCCAAATCTCATGGGATTTTACAGGGGTTGCAAAATTATGGTGGGAAAAGATTTCCCAAGAAAATAAAGAAGAAATAATGAATGATGTAGATCCTTTAAGAACTATGTTTACTGCTTTAGTAAACGAATTTCTAGGTGTTGCTCCACCTGATGCAAAGCACCATGCACAACTCTTCATGAGCCAAAGATTGTGCAATCTAGACCTGCTCCGTGACTACTATTTTACAATGCAAACCATGTTGTACAAAATAGCAGATCATCAGAATATTGCCTACTTAAGGCACTATATTGCTTCAATGCCAGGAAAAGTTCCTGAATTAGTTAACAAATATTTGGCCATGAACAAGATCCAATTGGAATCCTTATCTTTTGCCGCTTTGCACCAGCAGATACTTACTACACTCCAACAGGAATATATCTCTTACTGAACAAAGAAAAATATGAAAAAGTAGTTCAATTTTAATCCAGCTATCTATGATACTTTCAGAGAAACAAATAATTATGGATGTTTCCAAGGAATTCCAAAGAAGCACTCAAAGAAACAAGACTGCCATTTTTCCAAACCTGATAAGTTTGCAAAGAGAAAATCTTATAATTGGAACAGACCAGACAAAAAGCCATATAAAAGACAACATGGCAGGTCTCCTAAGCAGAAAGATAAATATGTCTTTAGGAGAAGAAAATTTCCAAGAAAAACCACAACTTGCTATATTTGCAACAGCAAGGATCATTGGGCCAACAAATGTCCCAATAAATAAAATAGAGCTCATGTAAAGATAGAAAAAATATTTTCTACTAATCAGAATCCTGCTGATTGGGATCTAACAGGTTCTTCCTGTTCAGACAATGAACATATTTTTGTGTACAGTTCTGACTCAGACTCAAATATTATTGATGAGTTACAGTTCAAGACTTTGAATATTCATTCTACTTCTGATGATGAATGCTCATATTTGAGTCATTGTTTCATGTTCTCTTCTCACGGTTGCATACAACAACAGATTCATGATCCTCAAAAGCAAAAGTCTAATTTAGAACCTGGCACCTTCCTTCTGAAAAATAGGCTCCAATCAAAGATTGATGATCTAGTCAAACATTTGCCTCCAGTTCAGAGTATACCGTTTACATATGAAGAGAATTAAATCCCTCATGAAGAATGGTCCAAACCAGAATATGCTAGTATTCTGTCTTGACCAACTAGACAGACTGAAGCTGACATCCTAATTGAAATCCGACAAGTTGAAAATGATATCCACCTTAAAAGAACTCAGATGAAAACCATGGCTATCTAGATCCAAGCATCTATAGCAGAATTGGATCATCTAAACTCCCGGTTTACTGCTCTCACTATTGTCCGAGCAGAATCAAATCAACAAGAAATTTTTCCTAAACTGCTTCCACCTGGAGAAACTGAGAATTCTTCTATCCCTGCTCTTGACATAAGCCTCATTGGAGACTGCATGGTCATAACTGTTGGCATTAAAGTTTATGGTTACAAAACCTATTCTCTATATGCCCAAGTTGATACAGGAGCCATGAGTAGTTGTTGCAAATACGAGGCCATCCCATCCTATTACTGGCAGCCAACTCAAATCCAGTTTCGAGCAGTCAATAAAGAACTTATCTCCATTCAACACTTCTCTCCTGATTTTCCACTTGTCTTAGATGGTATAGTAACATATGTTACTTTGTATAGTTTGGATACAGGTGCTGATATTCTTTTAGGGCAAGATTTTGTCAAAAGACACATGCCTCTAATCGTAAATACTGATTCTTTATGTTTAACAATACAACAACAACAAGTTAAGATTCCTATGAAAACCAACTATGTTATACGTATCTCTCCTGATACCCCAGATACTATTGAAGAAACTCTCAAAGATCTGACAAAGATTCAAAACATTGTCAGACATGTTGATATCCATGGACAAGAAATTCTCAAAGACATTGTCCAGAAACTAAAAGATGAATGCACATCAGACTTTCCTGATGCATTCTGGATAAGAGAGAAGTATTTTGTTTCTCTCCCCTACAAGGAAGGCTTTAAGGACACTCCACAGAAGGCATCTGCCAATAACATGAGTCCTTCAGAACAAGCTCTGTGTCAAGAAGAAATCCAACATCTACTTGACAGACATCTTATTGAACCCTGCATGAGTCCATGGGTTTGTCCGATATTTTATGTCAACAATCATTCTGAACAAAAGAGAGGTTAGAAAAGACTGGTTATTAACTATAAGGCACTTAATAGTGCCTTGTTACCTCTGAGATATCCACTGCCACATAAAGAGCTTTTATTTAGCAAACTTGCCCATGCAAATTTTTTCAGCAAGTTTGACCTCAAGAGTGGTTTCTGGCAACTAGGAATTTCTCCTGAAGATAAGTACAAGACTGCTTTTGTGGTTCCGTAGGGGCAATATCAATGGACAGTCATGCCATTTGGTTTGACCAATGCACCTTCAGAGTTCCAAAAGTGTATGGAGGATATCTTCAAACCTTTAAATTTTGTTCTTGTCTATATTGATGATTTACTTATTTTTAACCGAGACCTTAGTGAACACAAAAAACATCTTGATGAATTCCATTCTTTTGTTTTTAAGCATGGTTTGGTACTCTCCAAGTCACTAGACAAATTTGTAATATGTCAAACTAATATTAAGTATCTAGGACTGTATATATCCAAAGGAACTATCTAGCTGTAACCTCATGTATTAAAATCTCTACTTCGGTTTCTTGATTTTCTGCCTGACATAAAGCAAGTTCAACGTTTTCTTGGGTGTTTGAACTATATCGGACAATTTTATGAACACCAGGATAAAGACACAAAAGTACTCCAACAACGTCTTAAGCCAGGATCGAGCTGGGATATTTCAATGACCACAGCTGTCAGAAGAACCAAGGAGAAGATTCAAAATCTGCCACCTCTGCAGTTGCCTAACATGAATCTTTCTTTTATTCTGGAAACTGATGCTTCTAATGACTTTTGGGCAACAAGTTTACTTCAGAAACACTCTCACAGAGATGAAGTATGTGCTTATGCATCAGGCACATTCAATCCTACTGAATCAAAATATCCATCTTCTCACAAGGAGATCTTGGCGGTTAAAAAGGGAACCAAGAGATTCAGATTGTTCCTTAAAAGTGTCATATTTACAATCAAAACAGACCTCAAGCACATGAAAGGTATGTTGCATAACCACCGGTTTCTTGAACAAGGAAATTCCCGAGTTCTCAGATGGGATTTATGGTTAGATGGTTTTGATTTTGACATCATCTACAAATCTGGTGCCGAGAATTATTTGGCAGATATGCTTTCTAGAGAAGGAGCTTGCAAAGATTTAAAAATGATTTCTTATCAAAGATCAAGCTCGAACACCTCTTCTTCCACATACCCCATTATTGTATGTTCAAATTGTTCATTTCAGCTATGTTGGGAATGTGTTTCACAACTTCTACACACCCTGACACCATAACTCCAGCAGAACATTCGTCATATATGGGCCAATTCTTGGGCTGGAAGAACTATCTATAACTGTACTTGGGAAAGGGTTAACAATGATAGGTTTCTCTTTGGGAATACTCATCCACCTCACCAGCTCATACACTATGCCTATATATTTGATCCTGATCTACGATGGATAGATTATTTTGTAGTCCATAAGTTTTCTAAGTCCTACAGAACTGTAAGTATCATCATGTATTGCGAAGATATCTAGAGTCCATTAAGACTGTGGAGCCCCTGGTTCAATTTACTTCTTCATCAATATATACCAAGAGTTTATTCCCTAAGGCATGCTAGTCCTCAACTATTGTTATCAGTTTTGCATACCGAAATGGTAGAAGCAGCCTTAAATTATGATACACTTCACTTCAATCTTTTGTATAAACATGTTTTTTATAATTGGGATTTTACAAGTGATCACCAGTTGGCTTTCTTTCCATCATATGATTTCTACGGAGAAGTTTATCTACCAGCTCATCTCCAAGATGCCTTCATGCAACACTCACCATTCTCCGCTTGTTTCTGAGAACATGAACCCATTTGGATGCATGATTTGGTTCCAGGCATTGTACCACCCATACCTGATGGTGCTAATGACATCTATGACAATGATGATGAAGTCTATTCTCCACTAAGCCATGATAATTATGATTCTGACCAGAGTTGATACTTCACATGGCCTTCACATGGCCTTCACATGGCTTGGTCTCTTACTTTGTAAAAAGCATCTTACTTTCGACATTTGTACTTTGTCTTTTAGCTCCTTCCCCATGAAGGAATATTGTCGTTTCTACTTTTATCTTTGTACGAGGCTTTAGGAATATTGTCGTTTCTACTTTTATCTTTGTACGAGGCTTTAGTGGGTTCCCTCCAAAAAAAATCTCCACACTGTAGATTTAATTTGATGATTATTGTACGCCGCTTTCGTGGATTCGGGCGATCGATTCTCCACTTTGTGTCTAGAATATGTCGGACCTGTGTCCAGGAAAAACTCTATATATACAGAGTTATTTCCTCTTTGTAGGCATCAGGTTTGAGAGCGAATTTCTAATATAAAGAAAAAGTGTGTTTTTTTTTTCTCGGGTTCTCTTTTCTTTGAAGTTATTAGTCTTTTCTAAATGGGTTGTTAATCTTATATATATATAAGCTAGTGAGATGGTATGGTTTTTAGGCTTGAGTGCCTATGTATGTATTTTTTGGACTGGAGTGCCTATGTGATATTAGGTTGGTGAGCATGTATGATGAAAGTTCTGTGATCCCGACATTGGAAATTGTTGTCACGCTCAGATATATTAATAAAATACATAATTATTGCAGAACAAGTCATACAAGAGAGTATGGGGTTCTAGGAATCCACGAGAGGGAAAAGGGGATAAGGGCTTATGGAAAGGGGATTAAGAAAAGTATTAAATTAATCCTAAGTCATAGCCTAGGTCCTTATGTCATGATTTTATTCTAAGTTCTAAAGTGGGGGGGG
>ML788988.1:435379-517737 GCA_009831015.1 Picea engelmannii
GGGGGGGGGGGGTAGATACAAAGAGAGGGAGGGAGGGTGTTACAAACCAAAATGTAACACTTAAGTGTCTCCTCTATTTACACCTAAGTGTCGCAAGTCTCGTAAAGTGTCGTATGCACCTTATTAAGTGTCACATTCAATTGTTCAAGTGTTGTATGAACCTTACTTAGTGTCACATGAAATTTTCTAAGTGACGCCACCATTGATACCATTGAAAAACATTTTTTATAATCCCTAAGTCATTTTGGAGGAAGAAACCCATCATTTGAAAGATGGAAACATGCTCTTTACCTTGGATGTTTTACCATTTTTGAAGGTCAATGCCCCATGCCCATGTATAGGGAGTGTTTATCTCCTACCAATGCTCCTTGATCCATTATAAGGGAGCATTGATCCTCTTTTTCAATGCTCTGTGCTCAATATTGGGGGAGCATTGACCTGGTCAAAGGAAGTTATAATCATCCCACCTTTTTCTAAGGGAAGAAATTCGACGAGATTCATGTTTTTTTGGGTCAAGGATTTTATTCACCCTACTTGGATCCATCCTAGGCAACCTCAAGAAGCCAAATCCCAACTCATGGAGAAAAATACTCAACTCTTTCCCAAAATATCACATGATGGTTAAGCCTCTAAACGCTGTATAATGAGGGAATTTCCAAGGTGAAAAGGGAGAAAATATTTTAGAGTGTCAAACCTTTGATCTTGGGGTGAGGAATCCATTGAAGCATCATAATTCCATTCTCAAAACATTCATGCAAGGGCTGGACTGGAGATCTTGGAGAAGTTGTTGCAACATCAAAGGTGACTTGTAAGTGCTTTCTTTATTGTCTTTCCATTAATACAAACTTGGATTATTCCCTTCAAGTTCATGTGTTCAATCATATGCTTGTCTATTGTTGTTTCAATCATCGTAGATAGATCTATTTTTTCTAACCATATAGAGTAGAAGAAATAAATTCCTTGTTGTCCATTGTAGGTCCTATATTGTGCCTAGGTTCTTGGAGATCAAGGTCAAGGGTTGGAGCAGTGAGTATGAACATCGTAAAAAGGTACACCACATTCTCTTCCTTCGCATTTATGTACATTCTCTTCCTTCTCATTTATGTTGGTCAAGATAGGTCTAAAGGGACATTAGTGTCCATTTGTTTTCTTATGTCTTTGGACCAAAGAAGGGGTGTTGGTCCAAAGGTGATCCAGATTGTTTTGAGAACAAAATGAAGGCAAAGATATAACAATGAAATATACATATATATTGCGAGAAATACATAAATATTTCTATAAACACAAAGATATAATAATGCACAATTTTTATTAATGAGATAATGTATAGAAACTGTAAAATTACAGAGTGAATGACTCGCTAGAATGGTGGAAGCTTATCTGTGAGAAGAGATGTGATGGCTACGCTCATTTGCAAGAATATGATGGTGTTTACAATGAGGATCCAAAGGAAATTTTAACATAAAGAAAATCCAAAACCATAACCCTGGAAGATGAAACGCCAAAAGGTTTGCGGGCCCCGATGGGGGTAGTTGGTACGTCAACTTCCCAAGGGCATAAATTTTTCATACGATCTTCGTTTCGGGTGCATGATAGCTAGTTTGAAAGGTATGTCCAAGGAATACACATTTTTCCATCACACTCTGGATAAATCCTACATTGTGACTGTGGTGGTCCCAGAAAATGCTCTTTAGGGCCTCAAAATAGCCCTGGACATTTAGGACCCGAAAAGTTGTAGAAAAAATGCCAAAGTGAAAACCCCTATTTTGAGCCAGTGGAATAGGTGGGTGGCTATTTATTTCCACATGGATCAATTCTCCCCCATTAGGAAGCAAAGGTATCCATTGCATCAAGTCCCCTAGGAATATTTTGTTGAATCTAAACCTTGGTGAGTTGATTGCCTTGCTGAAGTAACTCTCCTGCTTAGCTTGTTGAAGTTTATTATGACCCTGTTGTTGGAGGGGTTGGATCTGTTGAACCAATGTAGCTGCATGATCTGTCGGAGTGTGGGAGGAATACTTCATTGAAGATGAAACATGCATAACATGAAGGGATTTATCATAACTTGGTTTTACTAGGTAGTGTGGAGGCACCCCCATAGGTGCAGTAGGAATATATTGGTGCTCTTCTAAAATATTGTTGATCTACTTCTGCTAGATAGAAGGGTCATATGTTGAGGTTGCAGTGGTTGCAGTTTCATTATATTCTGCCCAAGTTTTGAAGAGGCTAAATTTTACAGTATGAGAGATTACTTTGTTGCACTATTTTGTCAGTACATTAGTCAGAACTACCTCTGGTATCTTGTAGGGATGACCCCCTAGAGTAACAATGATGTTATGGGGTCTAGTCTCATAAAAAAAATGACACATCCACATATATGGATGGCCTAACATAACATCACATACTTCTAGTGGGACAAACACAAATTACCTCATCCTTGAAGGGCTTGATGTCGTATGACATGCGTCATTGTTGGTTGACACAAAGATCTCGTCCCTGGTGGAGCCATCCAATGTTGTGTGGATGCGGGTGTGGTGTTGTCAGAAAACCCAAATGTTTGATGACCTTTGTTGAGATGAGGTTCTTTTGTCTTCCACTATCAACAATAAAATGCAACTGGGTCCCCTTCACCCACATCTATGAATGGAAAAGGCACTCCTTCTCCTTATGATCCTCTGGTTCTTCTAGTTGGGTTGTTGCAGTCATGACAGTAGCAGTGGGTTTTGCATCAATTATATGTCTCCTTTTATTATTTTCTGAATCAGATTCAGAGTTAGGGCTCAGATCTATTTCTTTGAGCTTGTGTACCAATGATGTTTTCGAGCGACATTCATCGATGTTGTGCCAAGGGATTTTTTGGAAGTCACACCACTTCCCAATGTCCTTCTTCATATTCTCGTTGCCCTTATTTTCCTGTGGATTGGACAGGTTGTCTTGAGGTTGACTGTTATGTGATTTAGGTCTACCTTTACCATACTTTGGTTTTTGTGGATTTGCAAACCCAAATTATCACTTGATTTGCTGCATAAATTTATGCTCAATTTTGAAATCATATCTATAAGAGGATTCCAGTGATGAGATGTCTATAAACTCCATTTCAGTTTGTATGTACCTGTGTAGAGCCCCACGATATTACAAAACCAGATGTATCTCAGAATCTTTGATACCCATCATGGTGCACAAGGTATGGAAGGTATTTGTGAGCTCCAACATTGTTTGGTCCTGCTTTTGATGTAGCATGGTCAATCTCACGTACTGGTCATCATAGCTTCCCACAAGGTAATATTTCTCTTTGACTGCATCCATAAAACAATTCCAAGTGGGATCGAACCCAAATATTCCAGACTCCTCTGTGGATTTTTTCTCCAAGTAAGTTTCCCACTAATGTTTGAAATGGGGGAGAGGCTTAAGGACCACAAAGGTGATCTTTTCTTTGTCAAAAAAATTGTTAACATAGAAATAACCTTCTAGAAAATTTAACCATTTTTTCAAAGCATCCACATCGATTTGACCTTCAAATACGGGAATATAAAAATTAACTTGTACCTTGAATGGGGTAGTGTCTCCAAAGATACTTCTTGATGAATACATGCCTATTATTGTCAGTACTCGTTGAAGGATTTGGGAAAAATTTTCCAACATCGCTTTCCTCTGTTGCGTGAGGGCTCCTGTGAGAAACAACATGATCGAATATTTTTCTCCCTATTTTCTATTCTCTTCCGACATGGGAGGTCGCTTGGGCTAGAGAGAGTGGTCATCCTCAAGGGAAACTAGCTCAAGACCCAACTCTCTATATCCTGACCTCGTTGGGGACATGCACAAGAAACAAAAAGGAGTATCCTACTCTGATACCAATGATCCAGTTTATTTTGAGAATGAAATGAAGGAAGAGATATAAAAATGAAATATATTATATATATATATATATATATATATATATATATATTGTGATATACACATAAATATTTTAATAAACACAGAGACACAGTAATGCACAATTTTTGTTAATGAGAGAATGTACAAAAACTGTAAAATTGTAGAGTGAATGACTCACAAGAATGGTGGAATCTTATCTCTAAGAAGAGATGTGATGGATACGCTCATTTGAAAGAAGATGATGATGTTTACAATGAATTTCCAAAGTCCTTTTTAACATTAAGAAAATCCAAAACCCTAACCCCGGAAGATGAAACGCCAAAAGGTTTGTAGGCCCTGATGGGGGTAGTTGGTACGCCAAATTACCAAGACCGTAACGTTTGCATATGATCTCTGTTTGGGACACACAATAGCTCATTTGAAAGTTCTATATGAGGAATACACATTTTATTGTCACACTATAGCTAAATCCTACAGTTTGACTGTGGTGGGCACAAAAAATGATGTTTAGGGCCTCAAAACGACCCCAGAAGTTTAGGACCTTAAAAGCTGTAGAAAAAATCCCAAAGTGGAAACCCCTATTTTTAGCTAGTGGAATAGGTGGGTGGCCACCAATTTATTCTTGGATCAATCCTCCACCCTTAGGAAGCAATGGTCTCCATTGCTTCAACTCCTCGGGGAAGATTTTGATGAACTTGAACCTTGGTGAGCTACTTTCATTACTAAAGAAGTTGTCTTTCTTAGGTTGTTGAAGGTTGTTATTGTTGGGTTGTTATATTATTTGCAGTGAAAGTCTAGTCGAGGTGAATCAACTGGTGGTCGAAGGTTGAGGTGGATCGACAACAGTCAAGGTCGAGGTGGATAGACATTAAGTCTAAGGTCGAGGAAGTCGACCGGGTAATGTTGAAGTCAAATATATAGATGGTAAGTCCACCAACAAGAGGTCGAAGTGCGGGCATGAGATGACTGACAAGAAACTGAATGAAGGTCGATTGGTAATCCGAATTGGATTAGACTGTAATAGAATCACGAGATTTGTGCGATTTCTAGCCAATAATCTGCATGGATTTGTAAATATTTAGGTTTTATCCTGTTGTAAATACTATAAAGAGGCATGTTGTAAATACTATAAAGAGGCATGTTGTAAGGTTGTAAAGGTTAATGCAGGTTAATTCATGTAATTGATGAATCTTAGGATAGCGAGTCTTTAGAGAAATATTTAGATGTAGGTTTTTGGTCATGCAAATGTAAGCCAGATTGGCGACAAGGTTGTTTGTGTGTAGGTAAGAGGGTATGATGTAGATTGTGTCTTAGGTGTGGACCAAGGTTAGTCATGTAACCTTTTATTCATATTGAATAAGAAAACAAGAGAGAAGAATGCTCATTCTAGGGTAAAATCTTGATGTACAGTGTGATTGTTTTTTCATTTACATTCTTGATTAACATATTCTTCTCCTCTGCTAGTTTTAGTGTGGAAGTGTATCTCATTTAATGACATGTGGTATCATATATTAGGTCTTCCTTGACAAGTGATTTATCATGGCGGTGCCATGCTTTGGCGAGTATATCAGATCTTGATTTACCAATCTTGAATCTGAGAACTAAACCCTAGGTACAGTAAGAGTCGTAAGTCATAAATTATGATAAAGATCATGGTTAAGAATGGCGAGCAGTCCCAAAATAGAGATAGAAAACTTCAATGGCCATAATTTTGAGCTTTGGAAGCTTAAAATGGAAGATATCCTTATAGGTCGAGAACAATGGACAACAATTTGTCCAGGTACCCAACTGAGAGGCATGTCGATGGAAGAATGGGAGAAACTCAAAAGAAGGGTAAGAAGTACGATTTGGATTTGTCTTGAAGATTCGGTGTTGTTGAATGTCTCATGTGAAGATTTAGCCAAGAAACTATGGGACAATATGGGAAGCTTATACTAGTCGAAATGTCTGGTAAATAAGTTGTTTCTCAGAAAGAAACTGTATCTTTTGAAGATGAGTGATGGAAGTTCGGTGACTAAGAATTTAAATGTGTTTATAACCATGTTAATTCAGTTATCCTTTGTGGATATTAAGATCACTGATGAGGATAAGTGTATCAACCTATTATGTTCTTTTCCAAACTCCTGGGATAGCTTAGTCATGGCTATAGGGAGTAATAAAACCACACTAGTGCTAGAGGATGTTGTTTCTTCTCTGTTGTCAAAATAAATGAGAAGGAAGAACATGGAATGATCGATCAAATATGCTCTAGTCATGAGAGGTCGATCGGTAAACAAAGATAAAGGAGTATTATCTGATAGAAAGTTAAAGTAGAAGGGTAGATCTAAATCCCCGGTTTAGTCGACGCAAAGATGATGGAAATGTGGTAAATATGGGCATTATAAAAAGGACTGTAATTCGAAGGCAACATAAGTTGGTGCTGGATTCGATAATAATCAGTCGACTGAGAGAAAGATGACCCGGGATAAGGGCAGTGATATGTACCTACCATCGACCAGTATATAGCCGAATCAATATGTTTGGTTGATTGACTCAAGAGCATCCTATCACATGACACCACATAAAGAATGGTTTTGTGAATATGAATGATATGAAGGGGGTGATGTGTTCTTGGGGTACAACTCAAAAACCAAAATTGTCAGACGAGGAAGAGTTTCACTAATACAACAGGATGGGAGGAAAAGAACCCTCCCATGTGTGCTACACATTTTGGTTTTGGAAAGAAACCTGATATATGTCAGCAAAATGAGTGATTCAGGTGTGCATACTCTGTTTTTTGAAGGATTCATGCAAGATGCTCATAGTTGTGATGGTCTTAATGAAAGGAGTTGAGATTGGAACCCTATACAAGATGTTATGGAATGTCGACTCGAATGGATGAAAAACAATTGTTGTGCCTAAAATTGACTCAACTGCGAATCAATTCGAATCGACTTGAGCTAAGTCGGTACAAGCCAACCTGATAAGACATGATAAAATCGACCTGACCAGGTTATGGCATAAGAGGATGGGACACATTGGAGAAAAAGGACTTCGAGCTATGCAAAGCAAAGGTATGGTCGAAGGGTTTCCTGAATGTGGTTTAGAGGTCCATTTTTGTGAACATTGCATATATGGAAAAAAAAGTCAGGTGAGGTTCCCATTTGGAGTGACAAGGGAAAGTGGGATTCTAGATTTGGTGCATAGTGATGTGTTTCACCTAGTTACAGTACCTTCACTTGGTGGATCCATGTATTATGTCTCCATCATAGATGATTTTTCCAGGAAGACATGGATGTATTTCATGAGGAAGAAATCAAATTTTTTCGAGAGATTTAAGGAGTTTAAAGATCTTGTGGAAAACCAGATAGAGAAAAGGACTAAAGTGTTGAGGACTGACAACCATGGTGAATTCTGTGGAAAGGAATTTGATCAGTTCTGTAAGTAGTGTGGAATAGCACACCAAAATACCACACCATATATCGTACATCAAAATGGAGTTTCCTAGAGAATGAACAGAACATTGATGGATAATGCAAGGAGCATGCTTCGTGGTGTTGGTCTCACACAATAATTATGGGCGGAGGCAGTCGAAACTGCAAGATATATGGTGAATATGTCTCCTTCGTCAGCGCTAGTCGACACGACTCCACATGAGGTATGGTCAGGTAAGAAGCCTTTGGTGGCACATCTCAAAGTATTTGGTTGTGATGAATTTGTGCATGTTCCCAAGGAAAGGAGGAGCAAGTTGGGCAAGAAGGTATTTAAATGTATTTTCATTGGATATAAAGAAGGAATGAAAGGATATAAGCTATGGGATCCTACATTAAGGATAACATTGTACATTCGATGTGTGGTCTTCAGAGAAGTCAGAGGTAAGTCTGATCCTAAGGAATTTGTTCAGACTGGGAATAATCTTGAGACGGTGCGGTTTGAACTGAGGAACGAAGAATTTTATTGAGATGAGTTGATTGAATATGAGGAAGAGGTGGAACAACAGACTCTGGTGGTAATGAGGTTAGAAAGACTAAGAAAACCAATCGAAAGGTATATTCCATATGAGTTCCATTCCAGATTCATGCTAACTACCATTGACAATGAGCCCAAGTCAGTTGGTGAGGCAGTTGACTCGGTAGAGGGTAAACTCTTGAAGGACGCCATGGTTGAAGAGATGGAATCCTTACAAAATAATGAGACATGGGATTTACTCAAGTTACCTAGTGGAATAAATCTTGTCGGTAGCAAATGGGTATTCAAGAAGAAGATGAATGTTGCAGGACAAGTCGAGAAGTTCAAAGCTCGACTGGTAGTGAAAGGTTACTCCCAAGTCGAGGGAGTCGACGCCAATGAGAATTTTTCCCCTATTTCAAAACTAACTTCCATTAGAGTAATGATGTCTCTAGCTGCAATATTCGATCTGGAAATAGAACATATGGATGTGAAGACAATGTTCCTACATGGGGACCTGGAACAAGAAATATACATGAAACATCCTGAAATATTTGTAGTAAACGAAAAGCAAGAGTAGGTGTGCAAACTGAAAAATATCCCTTTATGGTCTAAAGAAATCACCAAGGATGTGGTACCGGAATTTTGACACATACATCCTTAGTTTGGGATTTGTGAGAAGCAAAGTTGAACACTGCATATATTCCAAGGAAAAAGGTGGGTGTTTCATATATGTAGCTTTGTATTTCAATGACATGTTGTTGATTGGAAACAACATGGATGCAATAAAGGAGGTGAAGAAGAAGCTATCCTCCAAGTTAAAAATGAAGGATCTCAGTGTAGATAACTTCATTTCGGGAATGGAGATTAAGAGAGATTGAGACGCTAGAAATATTTGGTTGAATCAGACAAAGTATATTGAAATAGTTCTGAAATGGTTCAACATGTAGGATTGTAAACTAGTGAAGGTGTCAATCCATGTGGGAGCAAGGATTACTATTGAACAGTGTACGACGACACAGGAAGAAATAGAGGGCATGGCACATATTCCCTATGGAAGTGTTGTTGGTAGTATATTGTATGCGATGGTATGCACTTTACTAGACATTGCCCATGTAGTGGGAGTGTTGAGAAGGTACATGTTGATGAATGGATAGGAGCACTAGACATATGTCAAGAGAGTATTTAGGTATTTGTGTGGCATGAATGAATATGCTATATGCTTCCAAGGAAGACCTGGAGGTGATAGTGGTAAATTAAATGTACATGGATTTGTCAACGCCGAATGGGATGGAGATCTGGATCAACGAAGGTCGACCAATGGATATGTCTTCAAGATGTTTGGTGGAGCAATAAGTTGTATGAGTAAGTGACAAGCAGTTGTAGCCTTGTCAAAAACATAAACTAAATACATGGTGGCCACTTATGGAAGCAAAGAAGCGATATGGCTGCAAAGGTTGTATTCAAGAATCCAGTTTGAGAAAAGAGATATGAAGGTGAGTTGCGATAGTCAAAGCACAATATTTCTGGAAAAGAACCTTTCTTATCATTCGAAGACTGAGAACATTGATGTACAATACCATTTCGTAAGAGATATGGCGGAAAGTAACAAGGTGCTACTGGAGAAAGTAGACACATTGGAAAACATAGTAGACTTGTTGACCATGTCTATAAGTGTTGTGAAGTTCTCTTGGTGTAGATAGGCAATGGGAATTATTTCCCTGGGTCTGTGAGCAAAAGTTTAGGAATCTTTTGTTTCAGTAAAGAAGACAACAAGTGGGAGAATTTTGGGTTGTTATATTCTTTGCAGTGAAAGTCTAGTCGAGATGAATCCACTGACGATTGAAGGTCAAGGTGGATTGACAACAATCAAGGTTGAGGTGGATCAACAACAAGTCAAAGGTCTAGGAATTCAACTGGGTAAAGTCGAAGTCAAAGATATCGACAGTAATTCAACCAACAATAGGTAAAAGTGCAGGTGCGAGATGACCGACTAGAGACCACATGAAGGTCGACTGGTAATATGACTTGGAGTTGACTGTAACATAATCCCAGGATTTGCAATATTTGTAGCCAATGATTTGCATGGATCTGTAACCATTTTTGGGCACCAATATTTAGGTTTTTTCCTGTTGTAAATCCTGTAAAGAGGTGTGTTGTAAGGATGTAAAGGCTCATGTAGGTTAATGCATGTAATCAATGACTCTTAGGATATGCATTCTTTAGAGAAATATTTAGATGTAGGTTGTTGGTCATGCATATGCAAGATGGATTGGCTACAGGGTTGTTCTTGCATAGGAAAGAGGTTATGATGTCGATTTTTTCTTAGGAAACAAGAGAGCATAATGCTCAATGCATGCCCATTTTCCCATTTTAGGGTTTCCAGGGTAAAATCTCGGTGTACTGTGTGATTTCTTTGTCATTTACATTCTTTATTAAATTCTTCTTCTCCTCTTCTAGGTTTAGTGTGGAAGTGTATCTCATTTTCTGACAGTTATGACCCTGTTTTTGGAGGGGTTGGATCTATTGAACCAATCTGGCTGCATGATCTATTGGAGTGTGGGAGGACTCCGCCAATGAAGATGCATCATTAAGAACATGAAGGGATTTATCATAACTTGGTTTGACTAGGTAGTGTGGAGGCTCTATTTCTTTGAGCTCGACTACCAAAGACCATTTTGAGGGACATTCATCAGTGTTGTTCCAAGAGATTTTGTGGAAGTCACACCAATTCCCAGTGTCCTTCTTCATCTTCTTGTTTCCCTTCTTTTCCTGTGACTTGGAATGGTTTTCTTGAGGCTGGCAGTTCTATGAGTTAGGGATTCCTTTACCACACTTTGGTTGTTGCGTATTTTCAAAACCATATTCCCACTTGTTATATTGCTTAAATTTAGGCTCAAATTTGACAACATATCTCTAAGCGGCTCCCAGTGATGAGATTTATAGAAACTCCATTTTGGTTTGTATTTACCTGTGTAGAGCTCCACAATATTTTAGAACCATATGTCACTCAGAGTCTTTGATACCCATCTTGGTGTGCAAGGTATGGAAGGTATTTGTGAACTCTGGCATTGCTTGGTCCCACTTTTGATGCAGCGTGGTCCATCTCATGTACTGATCATCATAGTTTCCCACTTGGTAATATTTCTCCTTGACCACATCCATAAAATAATCTCAAGTGGGCTCAACCCCAAATATTCCAAAATCCTCTGTGGGATTTTTTCCCAGTAAGTTTCCCACCAATGTTTGACATGGGGAAGATACTTAAGAAGAGCAAACATGATCTTTTCTCTGTTAGAAAAATTGTGAATGGAGAAATAACCTTCTAGCAAATTTAACCATTTTTCCAAAGCATCTGCATCGATCTGGCCTTCAAATATGGGAATGTAAAAATTAACATGTAACTTTAATGTGATAGAGTCCCCAAAGAGAGCTTGACAAAGACACGCCTGTTATTGTCGAAAATCATTGAAGGATTTGGGAAAAAATCTCCAACATCTCGTTCCTCTATTGTGTGAGGGCTTACGTGAGAAACATCTTGATGGTATCTTCTTCTCCCTCATTCCTCTTCTCTTCCACCATGTGAGGTCACTTGGGTTGGTGAGAGCATTTATCCTCAAGGGAAAATAACTCGAGACCAAACTCTCTATATCTTGACCTCGTCAGGGACATGCACAAGAAACGAAAAGGAGTAGCCTCCTCTGATACCACTGATCTGGATTATTTTGAGAACGAAATGAATGGAGATATTTAACAATCAAATATACATAGATATTGTGAGATACAAATAAATATTGCAATAAACATAGATATACAATAATGCACAATCTCTATTAATGAGAGAATGTACAGAAACTGTAAAATTACAGAGTGAATGACTTGATAGAATAGTGGAATCTTATCTCTGAGAAGAGATGTGATGGCTACACTCATTCACAAGAAGATGATGATGTTTACAATGAGGCTCCAAAGGAATTTTTAACATAAATAAAATCCAAAACCCTAACCCTAGAATATGAAACAACAAAAGATTTGTAGGCCCCGATGGGGGTAGTTGGTACATCAACTTCCCAAGGGCGTAATGTTTGCATACGATCTTCATTTTGGGTGCACGATAGCTTGTTTGAAAGGTATATCCTTGGACTACACATTTTTTCATCACACTCTGGCTAAATCCTACAGTGTTACTGTGGAAGGCCCCAAAAACATTCTTAGGGATTCAAAACGTCCCCGAAAATTTAGGACCCAAAAAGATGTAGAAATATTGCCAAAGTGGAATCCCCTGTTTTGAGCCAATGGAATAGGTGGGTGGCCACCAATTTCCACCTAGATAAAAAGGAGAGTTCAACCTATCCACAAGGTGAAATTTCTCACAATAGAAAAATGGAGACTCCAATGGGGCCCGATTGTTCTTGTTCCTAGGTTTCTATCCCTTTCAATATAAGATTTCCTTTGATCTTTGTCATGTTAATGCTTGTTGCTTGAACCTTTCCTACTTTCTAGTGAATCTGGGAAAATTTTGTTGTTGTTTTAAACACTTCTAGGCATCAAAACTCCCCCACAGTGGCCCACAGAGCATTGAAAATCATTATCAATGCTCCCTGCCAATGTTCCAGGGATATCTGACCCTTGTTCAATGCCTTGTTTGCCTCCTTACGTGAGCATTGATCTACTCTCTGGGTCAGTTTTCAGCCTATTTTGCTTGCTTCTCCTTAGATTTTTCACTCAGATTTTTGTAGTAGATTCCTCTGAACTTGGTTATGACTTTGTTTCATTAAAAGAACTGTGATCACCAACTTTTATTTCCTCCTTTGAGCTTGCAAATCCTTAATAATTAGGGAACGAGAATGACTTCCTTAGTTTAACCTGATCCTTGGGTCAAATTCTATCTTACTAGTGGTTTTATCCTCAGCATGAAAGTTTTCAAACTCTTGTTCTTCTGATTTCAAACCTTATCTTGAAGTTTTTTTCATTAGATTTGGAATCGCAACTTGGAAGTTTTCAAACAACAATTTATTTTCTCTTTTTCATTTTGATTCCTTGATTAAACAAGTTTTATCACACTTGATTTCTGTAAGTTCTCATAAAACTTTTGAGTGCACTTTGTTTGGTTTCTTTCTTCTTTGTGTTCCTTTCAGACAAACATTGATTTTGTTGGATTACTGAGAGGGGGGATGGGTGAATCATTAATGAGAAATTTTATTACTTTTAACCACAATATATTCTTCAACAATATTCAACAGTCTATCATTAACATTCAATATATCATCAACAATATAATCATAATCAACGTCACATCACAATAGATACACAGTACACTAGAATTTGCATGGAAACCCAAATAGGAGAAAACCACATAATTATTTTCTTATATATCAAAAGAATACATTCATTGGAAGCACCAACTTGTTGATTCTCCAGCTACAACTGGAAGGAGGCTCCAAACCCCTATTATAATGTTGTAACCTGAAGGAAGCTACAACTCCCTGAATTCCTGGCTCCAACCAGAAGGAGGTTAGAAACCCCTAAGTTCTCTGGCTTCAAATGGAAGGTGGATACAACCAAGTATCATTTCCTTGTCCTGCCACCCTAAAATATAAGTGTAGACCAACTTTCACTACCACAATCGCTATCACTATCACTGTCATTATCACTTCCACTGTCACAACCTATTAACCTGTCACTATATCCAACATGTGTTCCTATACCATACCATGCATCAACTATGTACCAATATGTTAACTACAACATAAATCAATAATAAATTATAACATCAACCATGAATACAACCCGACCTGTACCATATCATCAATGAAGTATCTAAAAGAACCAATGCATGTACCTCATGCATATGCCACCATACAACAAGAGCTCAAGGATATGAACTATAACAACCATGTCATATACTAAACTAGATATAAGAGTGCTCCCCACTTAGCCAAGCAAACAATATATACCATATCCAAATACCAAGCCAACCATACCAAGTATGCCTCAAGCATACACCATATCATGACAAAAAATAATCACCAAAACAAGTATACAACCATTCAAATACCTCTGTAGTTGAAATGAAACACTGAGTTGATGACCTGTAGACTTCCTTCAGACTTTAGGGACTTGGTACCAACTTTTACTCAATATTTCATGATATTTTCACAGATCCACAACTTTCTCCTCTACTACTCGTGGATATCTGTGATTTTCACCACTGTAGCCCACATACATCTTCAACCTTCTGACCTGTAACCCACAGATACCTTAAAAACTAGGGTTACTCATGTTTTTTGCAACTTCGAGACTTTCACCTTCGACCTTCCTCAGAAAATACCATCACAACCTTAGCAAAAACATCACTAGTTCACAAGATAGATAATAAATGAATGATTGTGTGAAAGTATTTATGAATGACTCCTTGAGGTGTATTTATACTTGTGCTAGGTAAATCCTCTCCTTAATTTGGGGCTTCTAGAGTTTTCTTGTTACAACAACTTTACCCTTTCATTAAGGACTTGTAACCAACAAGGGGCTTCTTGACCACTCTTTGAGGTTTACAACTTCTCAAGGCCATAACTCCCTAACCGTGAGGAACTACGTGGTGTTCCACATACCATCGGAAATGAAATGACGATTATTATCCATATATAAGTGTCTTTCTTGAATTTACTATGTCTGTCATGTTCAAATTCCTCATTCAACTTCGGGTACCAAAAACACACCATCGGGGCTTCTTCAAGGGTTGATATCAATGACAACCAAACTATTAACATATTTCTTTCATTCTCATTGAAATATAGGAAGCATAAAATTTTGCATTTGAAGAGATTTCATTGCACATACAATCAAACAAAGAGAATTTATGCATTATTAGGAGTTTTGTTTTGGTACATGTCTTGAAAGAGTTAGTCCTTCATTTTCTTTAGGATTTCATATTTGTTCGATAGTTTGGAATTATTTTGAAAAGTTGCATGATATTGAGTGCTTGTTAAGAAGAAAATAACTCTTCTCATTCTCATAGATAGAATTCATTGGAAAGAAACAATTGCATTTCATTCTTTTTTCATTCTATTGGAGTCGAGTCTCACACATCATTAGTTTCATCTCTGTGGAAATTTCTGAGTAAACAAATCCATTAAAAGCAACCAACACGCTAATAAAATCAAATAGAAATTTTTTGGTTTATAGTACACCAAAGGTAGCATAAGGTTATAATCTTTGGACTAGGAAAAGTGAGTAAATTTTCTAATATTACTAAACAATATTGTAGAACACTAAAGAGTGATCAAATCCAACTATCGTATAGGCATAGATGGGAACCCCCTCTAACACAAGAGATAAACATGAGGTTGTGTGTGGAAGAGAAATAGATATTACCCCTCCAAAGCTTGACCAATCATAGAAGAAAGAGTGTATATTGGGGGTTTTTCTTCAGAAATTACTGGTTTCATTTGGTCTCGGTGCTTCGTGAATCCCAAATCCATTCGGGGTCCTCAGGATTATTACCAATCCACTTGTCTTCAATTATCTTGAAGAATTTCATATTTTTTTATCCTACCCATACATTCGGTCTTGACTGTCGACTCTACCCCCCTATAGGTCGACTATGAGTTGGTTACCTTAGTGGCCTTTCCTAGGTATATACATAGGTGACTGTGGGGGCTTTCCAATTGTACTTGGGGCAGACGTCACATCAAACTTTCAATACCCTTGGAGGCTGACCCCATGGATCGAGGGTTGCTTACACTGAGAAGGGTTTTTATGTGGAGTTTAGGGTAACTTCTTCTCATATCTTCATTGGCGGCTTGATATCTTGTCATTAGAAGATCCTTCTATTGTTGTTTGGTTGATTAGCTATAGATATTTTTAAAGGGTTTGTTATTTTGGAGTTCGTAGTTGGCCTTAAGGATTTTTATTTTTACTTTCACCATGGTTGATCAAGGGCTTCAAAGATCTCACAGAATGTAAGTTTTGATCCTGAATTTTAAGAACCTCAACACGACCCTTCTTACGAAAGAATGGTTGAAGAAAAAAATTCTGAAACTGAGAGTGTAGCCCCTGGAATTGGACAACACAAAGAAGAATCAGTCACAACCTTCGTCGAAGGCCTTGTATCTCACACAAATCCCCTTTTTATGGATCCACTCGTCCAACTACTCATTGAAAAACCATCCGCGAGATTTCTTTATGCTTATTATTCTTACTATTTACCATCGAATTTAGCCACTAGTCCATCTGTTAACACATAGGATGTATAGGAGTCAAGGTTTTTAAAATTTTTAAAAACTTGTTAGTTTAGTCTCAAAAGGATACCATTAGTCTTTGTCAGGCATGTGGTCAGTCCTTCTTGTATGAGTCATTTGTTTAAGCTTGTAGGTTTGAGTCATAGGTTCATGTTCTCAAAGGTTCAAAGTCATGTTTCATGTCAAATAAATCATGTTTTGATTTTCTCTTAAGTCTAGAAAGTTGATCATAGTGCATTTATGAAAGTCTTGGTGTCATGCTGGTGGTTTTCATCATTATCAAAAGAGGGTGCATCCAAAGCACCAACTCAACAAACAATCAAAACTAAGCCTCTTAAAGAGACAACATAAATTATTGAGATCAAGTCTGCTTTCGATGAAAGGGATCCCACTTTCAAAAGGCTTAGGAGGCAGCTGAAAGATGTAAGGGTTGAGAATGAACAGTTGAAAAAGGAAAATTTCCATGCCATGATTCAGCTAAAGAAAACTATAGATATGGGTGAAGAAACTGTTACAAAGGCAAAGCATTGGGTTAAGATATCTTTATCTCTGCGCAGTCAACTTAAGAATATGTACAGGCATAATAGAGCTTATCAAGATGAAAGCAGGAAGTTGAAGGAGGAAGTGCAAAGGAACATATTGTAAAAAAGAACTTGGACATGTTGGCTCAGGTGGCCACTAGGAGACGAATATAAAGCATCATATATGCATCAACTATGGTTTCTTATATATGTAGGCTTATAACCCTAAGGAGTGTTTTGTCTTATGCTACTATAATCATGCCCATATGATCTTTTTGCAAGTCACTTTCATGATTTGGATGTTGTATCAGGCACTAACAAAGGTTTTAAGGCTTCTTTCACACTTTGGGAAGCAATTTCTATGTTTTGAAGGAAAAATGACATCTACATGAATGTTCGCAGCGCATCTTGCTGAAGGCGTTACGAAATCCTAAAACTGGAATAGTTCACAACGCACTCGCTATGAACTTGATAGTTAATTGGAATTCGAGTTGTAGGAGGGTTTCCACCTGTCAGAAGAGGTTCAAGTAACTCCTCATAGATCATTTAAACATCAAGGGACACTTGTGCCCAAGATCCATCTCCATCAAATTGCCATGCAATGAGTTGGCTACAGTTGTATTTATTAATGCCAATAACCTCTTGAAATCTAGTAGATTGTTAGATGTTGGTTTGTTTGTTTTCTTCCACGCCTCTCCCAGGTGCAGAATATAATGTCGGAGTTAGGTGGCGAATCCTAGAGGGACTTTGGATGCTTTTTTCTATTTAAGATTTAATCTAGCTCCATAGGGAGGTTCGAGTGGTTTTTTGTGAGACTCATATTACTCTTTCAGACTGTGAAAACTTTCCAGATGATGTATGTATAGATTTAAGACTCTTGAATGGTTAATGATCAACTTTTCTTCTATTATTACATGCTATCTTTCTCTCTTGTTTTGGTGTTATCTACTGGTAAATTATTTATCTTTAGTGCTTGTTTCTTTGGAATTACAGTGACTAATTTACTTTCTTTTGTTGATGCAAGTATTGTCAAAACATATCATCTTGTTAACCTGGAGGTTCCTTGTTAGTGAGATTTCCTCTATATGTATGCCAAAGTGCCTAAAGTATTTTGGTTCATATATTCACTTTTTCTTCTTCATTCTTCCATCTTTTCATTGTTATCCTGTAACCTGATCAGATATTGTTCAATCTTTGCTTGTCGAAGTATGTTTTATGGATATTTTGTGTTGATACTTTAAGATGAGTTTTTCATCCATTTGCTACACCTAAAACTAAAAAATATTATCTTTACAAAACTACAATATTTTTATGGGTATTAGGATTGCACCTATAGCAGTCTAGGTAAGACATCTAGTGCTAACACCATATTTTGGCATGAACCAAACGAATTTTGGCTTTCCAAAGGGATTGGTAGTTTCACCTCATATATCCACAACTCCTTCAGTTGACCCTACAAGAGCACAGATCACTACTACTGGTGCTTCTTCTTTACTGGGAACATATATGACCCAAGCTACTCCGACACAACCACTTGCGAGTACATCTCCCTCTGCACATGGGATGGGTAATATTCCTACTTCATTGATACCACATATGCACACACCAAGTGATTTACTTGGTTGTCCCATCAGTCTAATGGCCAGTAGTCAAGTCATTCAAACAACCACTTTTACACAAGCTACTCAACCCACATCTCCAACTTTACAAATGGGGATTTCTCCTATACCCTTCACTAGAGGTCAATCGTCAGCTGGGGGGAAACCTTTTTCTAGGAGGAAACACTCAACTATGAGGCAAAATCCTATGTGGGGTCCACATCAACAAACCCAGGGGCAAGCTGCTCATGGAAGTCCTTCCATTCACATTACTTCTTGGATGTATCCTAGACAACCATATCCAGGATTTGCAAATCCTTTATGGGGTCAACCTAATCCAGCGAGATTTCCTTCGCAAGGAACTTTTCCCAATCAAACCATGAACCCCATGCTTCCAACACAACATCCCCTTCAAAAATAGTATATGGGATGTCCATCGGGCCAACCGAAATACATGAGGGTACCATCAGGTCAACCGAAGTACATGGGGGGACCCTCATGTCAACCACAATACATGGGGGGTTAGCCAAAGTACATGGGAGGACCATCTAGTTTTCCATCCCATCAAAACCTATATATGGTCTTGTTGGTGTTCCTATGTCACATGGTTACTACCATTATCCATAGTTTAATCAACATCTTACATTCTTAGATACATTATATATGCCTACTCTTTCATGTTTGAGCAATGATCCCATAATCCATGCCCCGTTCTAGCTCCCTATCCCTGCCAAACTACTATCTGATATCCCAAAATTCGACGGGAGACCTGGAGAAAACCCTAATAATCAGATAATGACCTTTCATATCTGGTGTTCTTCAAACTCCTTTATGGACGATTCCATTCGGTTATGACTTTTCTAGAGAAGTATCACAGGATCGGAAACCAAATGGTATATTGAACTATCATGCCACTCCTTTTATGACTATAATACTTTATCTATGGCCTTTTGGACACATTTCCAACTGTCAATTCGATATGAAATCAATATAGATATTTTTACTTCGCTTAGGAAATCCACTTCGACTCACATTTCTGATCATATTCATGGGTGGAGGAGGTGACGACAGTTAATTAAAGCTACCATTATGGATCAACTCTTTTCCGATTGGTTTACCAAGTCAATTTTTCCACCTATTGCTAGAGATGTCTCCATGGGAGGTTTTGTCACTAAGGAGAAAGAGATTATTCATGATGAATATTTGGACTTGGTATATTCCCAGTCTGGCATGCTTTACAATCTGATCCCTCGTGCTCCCATCCCATTGAATGATCCTTCAATACCTACTCCATAATCGCATTTCGATGGCCTCGTGGGTTCCATGACGAACACCAAAACTGCTCCCTCTCCTGCAAAAACCTCCGAGGTTAATGCGGTCCAGACCACTTCATATCAACAACCTGGAGGTAAGAAGAAAAACAAGGGTAAATCCAAGAATTCTTCTAACCCACTGGAGAGTACAAAAACTATTGATACACAATCGAAAAGGAAAGCTATGCTTTCATGCATGATTTGTGCAGAGGACCACTACATGAAAGAATGCCCTCATCATGAGGAAGTTGTGAAATTTATGAAGGGTACCTCCAAACTTGTGGTGTTAACTGACCCTTTCCCAACTCATCAACAACAAATGGTTGCACAAAATCATGCCCCTCAGTAAGGTGGCAATGCAGGTCATTCCCAATATGGGGATACTTCCTCAACTACCAATCAAATTTTTATGTGCAAGTATACGATTAGTTTAATGACCATAGCTAAGACATATGACACTCCTCTTGATAATCATGTCAATGGAGGTGTTACTAATAATCCCTCCACTTCCACTCCTCCTCCATCCTCTACCCCTCTTTATATTGAGAGGCTTGTTGTTGAGTCAGTTCTTCACCCATCCAAGGGCACAATTCGAAAGTCGATTTTCAATCCAAGTTCCGGCACTGCTAAAAAATACAACATTGTTGAAGATTTGGCACAAGCACCTTGTTCTATGTCGATGCTTGAAGTTCTACAAAATTTTCCAAGTCAACGTAGAACCTTGTTGTAATCCATTGGAGCTATGGATCCATAGGCATCAAATATTATTATGTTTAACCTATATTATTTTAAACTGAGGCTTTCCCACCACCTGACGTTCCAAATTCAATCTATGGTTGGTGGAAAGAACATCCATCATACCATTTTGGATGAAGGAGCTTCCACATGTGTCATGTCTTTGTCATGTTGGAGAGCCATTGGTTCTCCTGAACTTAGCCAGTATCCTACCACCCTTAAGTTGTTTGATGGACATGGTTTCCAACCTTACAGACTCTTAAAATATTTTACTATGGAGTTAAAGGGAAAAATTGTTTCTGTCGACATTGAATTGGTTTACGCACCCCTAGATTATAATTTGTTTCTTGGTTTCAGTTTGTTCTATGCGATGAATATCGTTGCTTCTTCAGTTTTTTTCATTTTGTAATTTCCCCATCAAGGGAAAATTGTGACCATTGATCAACTTGATTATTTCACTCCATCTATCCACAACTCTTCAGCGAATCGTATCCCTTTCCTAGGACAGTTTGATCTTAAGTACGAAAGTGTGGGGGTAGTTCTCCTCAAGGATTCCAAACTCATGGTATTTTTTCCCTTACCTCCCCCTAATCCCCCACATGAGGTTTCCACGTTAAACATGATTACGACTATGGTGCAATGATCCTATGAATTGTTTGATTCTTTGGTGGTGCCTAGCCCATCTGCCACTAGAACACTAGGTGACATCATGTCACTTCGTCTAGCAAAGTCTCATCTTCCACAAGATATGGTACTTAAAGCTTCCCTTCCTATACCTATATCAATTGATCATATTTCTTCCTCCCTCTCCGGTGAACCTATCCCTATTAGTAATCTTGAGTCTAAGAGAGTACATAAAAAAATTTGGTAGAAGAACCGAAGCTTGGGGGGCATGTCTCTAGCATCTGGACATCATACTGAAGTTAAACTACCAAATTCTTATGATGATGTTGGGGGAAAAGTACCAACCTATGAACAACATGTTGGGAAAAAACCCACCAATAAATATCGATCAACGTACGAACCTCTAGAAATCATGTTGGGAAGAGGCACGTTCATGGGAATTAGGTGTGGACTGTTGGGTTATGAAAAAGGTACAAATATCTCCCTTACTCTTACAATTCATGATATAATCTTGATTGACTTTTCTGTTAATTAGGGATAAATAGGATAAGAAATGATTAATATGTCTTCTAGTGATATTATTGAAGTTATATTAAATATATTCTAAAATACGATTGGAATTGTTTGATTCTGTTACAGGATTGGATAAATATTGTCAAAACCGAAATAGCAAAGGATATCTTGAAGATATGTAAGCTATTGGAGGTTGAGGACTTTTTGCGCAAAGCCATTTTGAAGATTATTGATTTTCTATATTGTAACTTTATAATAGTAAAGCAATCCTGAGGATCTCTCGATCCTCAGGATGGCTTAATTTACTCAGATTATTGTATATATAGAGGGTAATAGATCCTGAAAGAATAATTTGGGAAGCGTATCCAAGTATTTAGAACTCAGAATTACTCTGCGCAAGTAGTTTTTGTGAATGTTGTACCAGCTATGAAATCAATAAAAGATTTGAATGTTTTCACCATTTCCACATACTGAGTTTCTAGTAGCAGTGCTTCTGAGGACCAAGGGCCCAGTCTAAAGGAGCTACTGTCTCAAATCTGTAATTGTATCAGTTTGCTTTCTGTTTTATGATCCAATTCTCTTTCACAATACTTAAGACGAATGCATAGGTGTGTTAATTATTTTATGTTGTTTGCGTACATAATATAGACATTTCTCTCGAGTATTAATGATTGCTATTCCAATTTCCATCACTGTAATTTACTGCTTGACAGTTCCTCACATTTTCATATGCGTTGTTCCTTTTACTTAGATTCACATTTGTTTCTCCTTTCAGTTAAAGTTACGATTGTTGTTCCTTTATGTTAAGTTACATTTGTTGTTCCTTTTGATTAGATTAGAATTGTTGTTTCTTTCCATAGATAGAGTAATTCGTTATTTCCTTTCCAACAATTTGATTCATAGTTAATAGATAATTCTGCAAGTCTTTATTTAGATTCAATTACTGCTTTTTAGTTAAATGAATTCAACAGATTAGTTAGTTCTTTTTCAATTGCAACATGTTAGTAATCATATTTCAATTATGTTAAGTAAGATCTTAGTTTTAGAATATTTAATGAACATTTGAGGAACTTGATTATGGATAAACTCAGGTTTGCTTTAACTACGCGATTTTAGCCTCTACGAGCTATCTGCGTATACTTTGTTGATATTCTTGAGATAAAAGATGAATCCTCGAGTTGATAAATTAATGTTAAACTAAGGTTGTTTTTAAACATCTTTAGAACCCAACATTTTGGCGTCGTTGCCGGGGAGAATATCAAAGGTAGCATAGGTTGTGTCTCTGGAGGACCAGGTATTGAAGACGGAAGGTAAGAACACATGGAGAAAATAAGTAAGATGCTTATGCCAATGGTTACCTCCATTTGACACTTAAGAGTTCATATAGGTGTTTCTTTTTGAATTTCTTTTTGTGTGAAGTGTGTATGACTAAGAAGAAAGATATTGAAAAACCAAAACCCCCACCAAAAAATACCAAATCCCAGGGCTCGGTGCTCCCTGGGAGAAGAACTTTCATAGATGACATCATCCGAAAAGATGAATCTCAATCTTTGGTCAGACCTAGGAAAGGACCTATCAGAATCCCTCACGCAACAGTTTCACCAACTGCATCCAACGCTGACATTCATAGAAAAATGAAAGGGACTGAGAAAATCTTTCAAAGCATAGAACTTCCACCCCTCAACCCTTTAGACGAGAGAAATTCTTGTAATATGGAGGAAGGAGAAGGAGAAACCAGCGGGGTTGCCAAGGCAGACCCATCACCATCCCCTGATCCTAAATCTCTTATAAAATAAGAAGGCATACCCAAAATCCCAGATAGAGGGAGTGCAATCAAATCCCCTAGAGGATCAACTAATCAACCACCTCGAATAGAATACCCAGATCAATAAATTCCTGAATATTTTTGGCACATTTTCGATCAAATGGCGCAACCAAATCAACAACGACCCCAGACCTCCACGTTGGAATATCCGATAGTTGATCTGCCTCCAATTCTCCCATGAAAGAAATCACCCTACAAAACCTGCCAACCTTCCATGGATTGATTTCAAAAGACCCAAACACATTCTTATTCAAATTTGATGTCCTATGTAGAGGGTATGATTACACCTCTGAACCCCAAAAATTAAAAATGGTCCCCTCTACCTTGAAGGGAGCAGCTCTACGATGGTTTATGCGATTAGGAGGTGGAACCATCGACTCATGGGATGAGATGAAACAAGCCTTCTTGACAAAATATCAGGATTATTGTAGAACCAAGGACCTAAAATATGAAATCTTTCAAATGATTGCAAAAGAAAATGAATCATTAGAAGAATATGTTGAGAGATTTCAATATAACTTGGAGAGATTGCCCTATGGTACATTACCAGGTGAAGTACTTCAAGCAATTCTGCTTAAAGGTATGAAGGATGAATGGGTAGAAACATTGAATCTAATGGGGAAGGGTGACATTTATCAAGAAACTTATGATAACATCATTTTATTATGCATCAGGTGCTCATGAGGAAGTACACGGACCAGATAAGGAATGTGAAATTCCCTCACCAGAAATATAAACATTACTAGTCGAGGCATTATGCGAGTTGAAGTTGGTAATCTCTTAGAAAATTTCAAAACAGATATTCTGAGCACTTTGACTACACAATTGGATGTATTGCAGGCCAAACAAAAACAAGAAAAAGCAGAACAGACTTTGGCCATATTTTTCCACAGATGTAGAAAAAATCATGGTCCAAGGGAATGTCCTTTGGATGTGGTTCAGGTTTGCGTTATTTGCGCCAAGGATCACGAAACAGAGAAATGCCCATCGCTCCTTGGACTAAAAGTTGTCTTTAGAGGAGAAGAAGAGGAAACAAAACCATTATATTTGATGGCTCAATGCCATCAATGGTAGGCTCGCCCTCCAAATACACTCCAGGACTTTTCTGGACAGTATAATTAGCAGCAAAATTATGGTAATACATGGTAGAACCATCTGTTTACTAATCAAAACTGGCATCCCCAACAATACCCACCTGCAAATCCAATTTGGAAGAATCAACCGACTGCAAGTTCCACCTGGCCTAGCTCACAATACCCCACCTCATCCTAGAAAAACTCAAATAACAACCCCTACCCCCCGCAGTCGCCTAATACGACTGCCCAAAACCCAAATTGGAACCAAAATTGGTAGCGCCCCATGGGGATAAACAATCAAACCATGGGGATGGCCCCTCAAACCCAAACCACGTTTCAAGCTCCACTCCAACTGCCCAAAAACCCTCAATCACAATTGTGCCCTCAATTACCAACCTAGCCCCACCCAAATCCTCATAATAGACCAGCTCAGCTCGTCCAGATTATGGAGAATGGGGAAGAGGAGACCAACTCGGTAGGGTGCAATGAACTCCGATTGAGATTGGGGCATATAATCTCTCCTGAAGAAAATAATGTTTTCTAAGAGCAGGAGAAGGAAAATAGCAAACAACCAGCAATAAATCCCTTGACTATGGTAATAACGGAAGAAATCGAGTAGGGGGGAAACACAGTTGAGTCACAGGATCCTGATAAGGATGCATTTCCTTCCCATCTGTTCCCCGAAATATTGATGATAGAAAAACCTGTCATCTATCCTAACTTCGACATTGTAGGGGAACTCAAGAATTTATATGTCAAGATCCCACTCCTGCAGGCTCTGCAAGACATTCCAATATAAGAAAAAACGATCAAGGAACTATGTGGGAGGAAGCCTGTTAGGAAAATTAAAAATTCATCATCAATAGTTCGTGTAGTGGGAGCCTTGTCTGATCTAATTCTAGGTAGACAAGAACTAGTCAAATATGCAGATCCAGGGAACCCCATAGTAATAGTTCAGATCCAGGGTTGTTCTTTTCCAAATACACTAGTTGATTTGGGGGCGACCATCAATATCCTGACTATGGAAACCTGCAACACCCTAGGTTTTGACTCCTTCGAACCCACCCCAATTATGTTACAATTGGTTGATTGATGAGTGGTTAGACCAGTCGACACACTACATGACATAGAAATCTCAGTCGAATCTTGGGAATATCCAGCGGATTTCCTAATCATCAACCCAAGAAGTGGACTCAAAGGGAATCCATTGATACTGGGTAGACCATGGCTCGCAACAACTAATGCGTACATAGGATGTCGAACGGGTAATATGACAATTTCTAGAGGAGGTGTCACAAAAAATCTCATCTTATATCCTCCATCCAAGCCAAGCCCGACTTTCATATATCCACAATTGCCACCACCACGATATCCAGAAAAGGATTTATGAGCCCCTCTCATGCTGGAAGAAGATCTCATACTCAAGAACCAGCTAGAGGATGATGTAATCAATGGGTTTATTAACATCCAAACCACTGTGGGTAATCCAACATGCCAGATGCTCCAAGCTTTTCTAGACTATGAAGCACATGGAGACTCGCTGGAAGATTTAATGGACCAACAAATCTCTACTACCATTGTTCATAACATAAAATACATTGAGATCGCACCAGGGAAGTCTCTGAACATCAATGCCAATTTAGATGAGCAACAACAACAAAAGTTGATTCAAGTCCTTTCTAAATACCAACAATCTTTTTCCTGGGAGTATTCTAACATGAAAGGTATCGATCTGCAACTCTACACGCACCACATTTACATTGAGAAAGATGCCTGACCTATCCGACAGCAACAAAGAATATTGAATCCCCACCTCAGGGATATTGTTAAAGAAGAATTACAAAAGATGTTGGATGTAGATTTTATATACCCTATCTCAAATAGTCAGTGGGTCTCCCCATTAGTCATCGTCCCTAAGAAAAATGGGAAATGGTGAATCTGTGTCGACTACAGGGAACTTAAAAAATCCACTCAAAAGGACCACTTCCCCTTACCTTTCATTGATCAGGACCTGGATACTTTGGCAGGGAAGAAATTATTTTCTTTCCTAGACGGTTTTAGTGGTTACAATCAGATCCAGATTTCCCCAAAAGATCAAGATAAAATTACATTCACCTGCCCCTGGGGTACCTTTGCATACATAGTATTTCCCTCTGGACTTTGTAATGCTTCAGCCACATTCCAAAGGGCCATCCTGAGCATATTCAACGATTTGATCAGTGAAGAGCTTGAAGTTTACATGGATGATTTCACTCCTTATGGTGACGACTTCGATCAAGCACTGAATTATCTTGAGAAGGTACTAGAATGGTGCATTTCTACCAGGTTTTGTTTAAGCCAGGAAAAATGCCACATGGTGATGATGGAAGGTGTGGTACTAGGGAATTATATTTATGCAGATGGAATTAGAGTAGATCCAACAAAAATAAAGGTAATCCTTAATCTACCTACTCCACGCACATAAACTGAGGTACGTAGTTTTCTTGGTGCTTCACGATACTATCGCAGATTTATGGAAAATTTTGTAAGAACTGTTACACCTTTACATGCCTTGACTGGTAATGTGGAGTTTCAATGGTTTGACAAGTGTGATGTGGCATTTGCAAGACTCAAGAAGATGATCTCGACAGCAGTGGTGTTGAGAGGACCAAATTGGAAAATACCATTCCACATCTCCACCGATAAATCAGATATCGCCATAGGCACTGTCCTTGGACAGGAAGAAGACAAGAAACCCTCCGCTATTTATTTTATTAGCAAGAATCTTACTCTAGCTGAACTTAATTATACAGTAATAGAAAAAGAATTTTTAGTTGTTATGCATGCCATCAATAAATTTCGTCATTATATAACAGGCTATCTAGTTATTTTGTATAATGATAATTCTGCTATTAGATATCTAGCTAATAAACCAATTACTAATGGACGGGTCACTCAGTGGTTATTGTTATTGAAGGAATTTGACATCACCATCAAAGATCGACCCGGGAGAGAAAATCTTGTTGCAGACTTCCTATCCTGCATACCCAAAACAGATGACTCCTTAACAGTTGAAGACCAATTTCTAGATGAGCACCCATTTTCCTTCACCATAAAGCCACCTTGGTACGCTGATGTGGAAAATTATCTGGCATTGGGAAAATTACTGGCACATCTATCATCAAGGGAAAGAAAATTGATCGTCCAACGTAGCGCACGATTCACTTGGATCGGTGGATATCTGTTCCACACATGAGTTGATCTCTAGATCTACAGATGCATACGAGAGGACGAAATCTATGACATATTGAAGGCAGGACATGACGAGCCCTGTGGTGGGCATTTTGCAGACCGCAGGACTGGACACAAAATTTACAGATGGGATACTACTGGCCCTCAATATTCAGAGATGCAAAGAAATACGTCCAGACCTGCGACAGTTGTCAACGGATGGGAAAACCAGGTCAGGCTGATGAAATTCCCTTGAAAGAACAAGTAGTCACAAAACCATTTGAGAGATGGGCACTAGACTTCGTTGCCCCCTTCAACCCAAAGTCAAATCAGAATGCCTATATTCTAGTTGCAATGGACTACATGACCAAATGGGTAGAGGCAAAAGCCTTACCAAATGCAACAAAAGAAGTAGTCATCAAATTTATTTTCAAATTATTTGTACACTATGGACTACCCAGGGAAGTAATCACTGATGGGGGGTCACAATTTACAGCTCATAGAATTACCACCACCCTGGACAATTACCATATTAATTACAGGGTTACATCTCCATACCACCCACAGACAAACGGGCAAGTAGAAAGCACCAATAATATCTTGGAGGCAATCCTGACAAAGACTGTCTCAAGAAACTGACATAATTGGGCTACTGAGCTCCCAAATGCCTTATGGGCTTATCAAACAACATGGCATAACACCACTGGCTACTCTCCTTATCACCTAGTCTATGGTAAAGAACCCATCTTCCCAATCGAGTTTGATATCAAGACCCTAAGGATGGCCCAGGAAATTGGACTGGATCTAACAGAAGCACAAAATCGATGCCTTCAGCGACTCAATGAGTTGGATGAAGCATGCATGTCTGATGTGGAGTGCACAATCGTTATTCAACAACAGAGAGTGACCTAGCATGAAAAGCATATCAAGAAGAAATCATTCAAGAAAGGTGACTGGACTCTTCTCTATGATTCCAGATTTCAGGATTTTCTGGGAAAATTAGAGACACAGTGGTTAGGACCATATGAAATTAATAAAGTCCATGATAATGGCATGGTCACCTTAAGTACCATCGACGGGTTTGGATCTCCATTTCTAGTCAATGGACATCGGTTACGACTTTACCATCAACCACCTTCAAAAGAATCTTTCTACTAGGAAGTAAGTAAGGACCTACTGTTAAAATTTTGGTTGGATGGGAAGGTAACCCAACCACTCCAGCTCTATAAAACAATGAATTTTGTTGACACTGTACATACTGTATATAGTTTTTTTTTATATAGATTTAATTGCGTTGTTAATTTTCTTCTTTTTAGTTTTATGAAAGTCACTTTGGAAAATAAAAAGTAGGGACGATGACTGTAATATAAACAATTAGCACTCTTTTTTGGCCTTATTTTATCACATGTAACCTATCTTTCACAGAAAAACAAATATGGCATGTTCCACAGCAGTGATCGGGCAACTATAATGAACTCATAACATCAACAGACCATCCAATACATGATTCTGAAATAAATGGACCCATAATAATTGAATGAATTTAGTTGATGACTAATCAGTCTTAGATTCAACAAAAATATATTTCCATGGGAACTTTCCAAAATTACCTATTCAGATGGTTAAAAAAATTCACAGCTGTCGTTCCCTTCACGCGATTGTTGCTCCTTTGAGTATCGGTGTTGTTCATTTGAACGGAACAATTGTCGTTCCCTTCATGTGATTGTTGTTCCTTTGAGTATCAGTGTTGTTCATTTGAATGGAACAACTATCATTCCCTTCGCGCGATTGTTGTTCCTTTGAGTATCGTTGTTGTTCCTTCATCTCGGGTCGCACTGTGCATTCTAAAATGGAACAACTGTTGTTCCTTCTACGTTTTTTCCTCGTTACCGTTCCTTTCCCTCATGTTGTTAAAACATTAGCCATTCCTTTGGGGTACAACTTTCACTAAGTAATTTTCACCAGCATTATTATCATCACAAAGATCTGTCATTATTTTGTGGACTATCTCTCATACCTTATCAAATTGTTCTTTGGATTAATTTCTTTGAAATATCTTAAATCTTGTTCATAATTTGTAACCACCATAATTCGTTTCTTTTTCCTATATACATACAAATATACTTGAATGATAATTCGCCTTCATATTATAATAAGGAGTCTTAAGCACACTTTTACTTGGCATATTTACACTTCTTTACGCCATCCCTAACTCTTAAGGAGTAGATGAGCCTCCCTTAATAGAGCCATATATATATATATATATATATATATATATATATATAATAAAACTTCTCCCACAAAGAATAAGGGGTCTCATCACAAGCCAACCTACCATGATCATAGGCTAATAACGTAAGTGACATTCTCACTATGGCTACCACACCAGGGCAATGGACTTTGCCAATTTTTTTGTCAAAGGAGAAGGGTTCTCATCACGAGCTGGCTTGTTCACTTAAGTTACAATCTAGTGAGTGGTATTATCATCATCTGGCTACCAAACCAGGATAGTGGTCTTGTCGGGAAAAGACGATTCATATATTTATTAAAGATACAGGCTCATCTATGGGTTAAAAGGCAACTCTGTCGAGGCTATGGACGCCTGCTGGTAGCAGTGGCTCTGCCTATGGTATGAAAGTTTACCTTAAAAACACCAAGTTTCTATGTGTCTCTAGATTTCCTTTACTCAATAAAAAGGCTATCATTTCGGTTATATTCAATAACTTGGGAAAGGTAACAACATTATGATATGTGGAATATTCTTAAATGAATAGACTTAACTTCTTCGACTTGTTTTTCCCTAAATAATTTTGAGCATGGGTACAAAAAAATTGAATTTCCCACGAAAGAGGACTCTCGTTTATGATTACCGTTAAAAAAATGATTTTTGAAAATTATACATGATTGGTCCCCACTGGCGGCGGCAACATCATTATTACCTCTCACTGGCAATAGATGCACTCATTACTTTCGTCTACACTGACAGTTGAGGACGACCTCTACATTAATGAGGGGAGTGGACGCTCGGCAAGTTTTCCGATAAGATCGTAATGATTGTAATAATGGAAAACCCACATTTTTTTACACTCGTCGTTCTCTGATATTTTTCTATATTTGGTAATATTTCCTCCAAGCTGGTCTAACCAAATCTGCAAGCAGGAATGATAGTTGTTTTCATTTTCTCACAGAACGATGGGTGGTCGAAGTGTGTGTAGGGAACCAACATTACTACAGGTAAATGAGCAGGATAGAGAAATTCTACACCGTCTAGGTTGGATGGAGTATTTCAACCGGTTGCAAGGATATGATATAGACATCACACTTGAATTCTTTCAGAATTTGTAGGCAGAAATCTCCATGGTTCGAGATATACGAATTCCAGTTACTCCAAAAATTGTAGCAGAGGTTACAGATCTCCCTAACTTAGGCATTCAATAGATAGGAATATATAAAACGCTAAAAGAAGATGTAGAATCCTTCGTAGACCTTGGGGAGGAATTGGATAAAAAGGGAAAGGGACTTAACCCCAGCACCCTTAGCGAACCATGGAAAGAACTGGTAGGGTTAATTCAGAGGTACATCATCTGTGATGGACGATACGACGTAATCCGACCATGACACCTCAAACTTCTAGCGGCACTCAAGCAAAGGTTAGTAATCAATCTACCATTTTTCCTAAATGCCATGTTACATGAGGTTGCTTTAAGAACGCAGAAATCCAGAGATCACGTTACTATCATCAGCCATCATGGATTAGTTAAACTGATAGTAAATAAGGCTCTGATTCAAACTCAATTAACCTGGGGTGATATTATTGAGACCAATAGACCTCTACAACTAGAACAACCTGAATCATACCATGAAGACCCACCACAGGAAATTGGAGAGATACATGAAGGGGAGACCACTACCCAAATAGAAGTTCCACCTACTCAACCCGAGGTTGAAGCAGACCCTGTCCAAACTATAGAGACTCGAACCTCACAAACAGAGGAACTGACAAGAAAGAGAAAAAAAGAAACGGTTGTTCCTAAAACCCCCATTGAGAAGAAGAGGAGAAGCAGACAGACAAGACAGCCTAAAGAAATTAAGGAAATGATTGAGAAAATTCAAGAGAAGACTGAAGAAATTCAGTACACAAAAAAACAACCTGAAGAAATTCAGAACATTACAGAGCAGTCTTTGCAGGAAGAAATTTAGGAAATTGAGCAGGCAGAGAAAACCTCACAAGGAAACAATCAGGAAGGCACCCAACCAACATTGGAACACCTGACAGAACAATTTTTGAAGAGTTATGAGATAGAAATAGCTTAGGTTTTAGGGAGTTTAGGGACCTCAATTGACAAAGATACCAATAGGCCAGAAGAATACCAAGAACGAGCCTCTCCTTCAAAACATGCTGAAGATTTTCCTGAGATTGAAATGTCATTCCCAGAAGACACAACACAGGAAGAACCTCATCCTGAGGAAAGAATCCCTCTTGGAAAGACATAGCATGTGGAAGGAACAAAGGAATAACCACCTGTTGACCAAGATGAATAAAACCTTGAGACCACTCACAAACAGAAATCAGGTAAAATCCATAAGAGAATCAGAAAGCTAAAAAAGGAAAACAAGCTATTGAAGAAAAGGGATAAAAAGGTTGAAGTATTAAGGCAAAAAGTTGGCAAACTCATGGAAATTATTAAAGAATTAAGAAAGCAACTAGAACAAGCATATAAGGCCCACAAAAGAAAGAAAAACAAAAGGCCTAGAGTGCAAGGAAGAAAACCTCTTCCTAAAAGAGTAGTCACTACAAACTCTGTGGAGACACAGACAGACCCTGAAGAAATAATGACAGCAGAAGAAACACTACCTACAGAAACAATTGATGCTGAGGTACAAACAAATACCGTAGTCTCAGAGGAACTAGCTCAATCCCTTGAGCAGGATGCCACCATTAGGATACTGGAGGAAGAATTGATGTAGTCCCAACAAAGCTTGATTCAAAATAGAAATGAATTATTGACTATGGTAGAACATCAATCATCTCAGTCTCAGGAACAGAGTGTTGTCATTGATAGATTAAAAGCATATCTTATACATGCCCAACAAGCGTTAACGCAATCCAGAGATGAGATGGACGCTATGGAAGAATATCAAGCATGTCAGTCTCAAGAACAAAATGTCATCATTGATAGGTTAAAAGCAGAGCTTACACAAGCCCAACAAGCATTGGCTCAACCCATAGAGGAGATGGTCACTATGGTTGAACATCAAAAGTTTGTTAAATAGCTGAAGAACCTATCAATAACAGAAGGTGAGACTTATGCTAAGCTCACCAGAACCCAAGGGAAGGTGAAGAAGGTACAAAACCAATTGGAAAAATCTTTGGAGCAAATCAAAGACATTTGTGATGTCTACTCTAATGCAATCAATTGCAGAGCTCCTGCTACTAATTATACCCTATTATTACTGGAACGTTACCTATTGTTAAGGGTAAAATCCATTATATAAGGTAAGACAATTACATTTGCCACTGTCCCTGAGTTCATTTCATGTTTTAGAGAGTAGGAAGAGAAGGTACAATACTTCCTATGTGAATTATACTTCCATAGCTTCATTTTGGAAGATGACAGGGGAAACAACCCCGGTCCCTTTATTGGGGATATACAATTTCAGGCATTCATGTCCTTTACTAAGAACCAAGTCAGATGGGGCAAATCTCACAAAATTTTTATAAAGAGGGAAACTGGGTTAGATCTCTAGATTAGAGGAGAGCCCCCAAAGTCATTTCCAGCCATTATGCGACATTGAACCTTCATAAAAAGGGGGGGGTTCATGGACTCTTTATCCCCCATCCATCGATAGGTCATACGTTCAAGCATCATATATTTTAGGGAAATCAAAGAGGAAGCCCTTGCTGCTTCTAAGGTGAGATGGGATGCATCCTCCAGTGAAGTCAAAAGTAGGGAACCCTTTGGGTTCAGGAATTTCTTTGCAGCTACCTACAGAGTGGAAACGTATTCTAGACTGCTCTAGGAGGAAGGACCTACTTGGATTGGGTGTAGATATAATCCCCCTATCCTTTGGTTTCCTCCAGAAAGTTACCAGAAGGATTATCAAATTAATAAGAAGAGGGAGGATGCTTCTTTTGTAGAGATCAAAAGAAGTAATGGGTTCAGGACTCAATCAGGAGACCTGGTGAACCAACTTTTCCTCCTTATAGTATCACTGCTTTACATGTAATATCTCAGCTTGCATGAGGACATGCAAGAAGGTAAGCTGGGGGGTATGTTGGGTTATGAAAAAGGTATAAATATCTCCCTTATTATTACAATTCATGATATAATCTTGATTGACTTTTCTGTTAATTAGGGATAAATAGGATAGGAAATGATTAATATGTCTTCTAGTGATATTATTGAAGTTATATTAAATAGATTCTAAAATACAATTGGAATTGTTTGATTCTATTACAGGATTGGATAAATATTTTCAAAACCGAAATAGCAAAGGAGATCATGAAGATATGTAAGCTATTGGAGGTTGAGCACTTTTGGCGCAAAGTAGTTTTGAAGATTATTGATTTTCTATATTGTAACTTTATAATAGTAAAACAATCATGAGGATCTCTCGATCCTCAGGATGGCTTAATTTACTCAGATTATTGTATATATAGAGGGTAATAGATCCTGAAAGAATAATCTAAGAATTGTATCCAAGTATTCAAAACTCAAAATTACTTTGCGCAAGAATTTTTTGTGAATGTTGTACCATCTATGAAATCAATAAAAGCTTTGAACGTTTTCACCATTTCTACATACTGAGTTTCCAGCATCAGTGCTTCTGAGGACCAAGGCCCCAGTCTAAAGGAGCTACTGTCTCAAATTTGTAATTGTATCAGTTTGCTTTCTGTTTTATGATCCAATTCTCTTTCACAATAGTTAAGACGAATGCATAGGTGTGTTAATGATTTTATGTTGTTTGTGTACAGAAGATAGACATTTCTCTCGAGTATTAATGATTTCTATTCCAATTTCCATTACTATAGTTTACTGCTTGACAATTCCTCACATTTTCATATGCGTTGTTCCTTTTACTTAGATTCGCATTTGTTGTTCCTTTCAGTTAAAGTTACGATTGTTGTTCCTTTATGTTAAGTTACATTTTTTGTTCCTTTTTATTAGATTACAATTGTTGTTTCTTTCCATAGATAGAGGAATTCACTATTTCCTTTCCAACAATTTGATTAATAGTTAATAGATAATTCTGCAAGTCTTTACGTAGATTCAATTACTGCTTTTTAGTTAAATGAATTCAACAGATTAGTTAGTTCCTTTTCAATTGCAACATGTTAGTAATTAGATTTCAATTATGTTAAGTAAGATGTTAGTCTTAGAATATTTAATGAACATTTGAGGAACTTGATTGTGGATAAAATCGGGTTTGCTTTAACTACGTGATTTTAGCCTCTACGAGCTATATGCATACACTTTGCTGATATTATTGAGATAAAAGATGAATTCTCGGGTTGATAAATTAATGTTAAACTAAGGATTTTTTTAGACATTTTTAGAACCCAACATGGACCAAGGTTAGTCATGTAACCTTTTATTCATATTGAATAAGACAACAAGAGAGCAGAATTCTCAAGGAATGTTGGTTTTCACAGTTTAGGGTTTCCAGGGTAAAATCTCGGTGTACCGTGTGATTGTTTTGTCATTTGCATTCTTGATTAAAATATTCTTCTCCTTTTCTAGGTTTAGTGTGGAAGTGTATCTCATTGACTGACATGTGGTATCATATATTAGGTCTTCTCTAACAAGTGATTTATCATGGCGGTGTCATGCTTTGGCGAGTATATTAGATCTTGATTTACCAATCTTGAATCTGAGAACTAAACCCTAGGTATAGAAAGATTCATAAGTCATAAATTATGTTAAAGATCATGGTAAAGAATGGCAAGTAGTCCCAAAATAGAGATAGAAAACTTCAATGGCCATAATTTTGAGCTTTGGAAGCTTAAAATGGAATATCTTCTTATAGGTCGAGAACAATGGACAACAGTCTGTCCAGGTACCTAGTCGAGAGGCATGTCGATGGAAGAATGGGAGAAACTTGAAAGAAGGGTAAGAAGTATGATTTGGATTTATCTTTCAGATTTGGTGTTGTTGAATGTGTAAGGTGAAGATTCAACCAAGAAACTGTGGGACAATATGGGAAGCTTATACCAGTCGCAATCTATGGTAAATAAGTTGTTTCTCATAAAGAAATTGTATCTTCTGAAGATGAGTGATGGAATTTTAGTGACTGAGCATTTAAATGCATTTAGTACCATGTTAATCCAGTTATCGTTTGTGGATATTAAGATCACTGATGAGGATAAGTGTATCAAACTATTATGTTCTTCTCCAAACTCCTGGGATAGCTTAGTCATGGCTATTGGGAGTAATACAACCACACTAGCTCTAGAGGACGTTGTTTCTTCAATGTTTTCAAAATAAATGAGAAGGAAGAACATGGAAGGATCAATCAAATATGCTCTAGTCGTTAGAGGTTGATCGGCAGACAAAGAAAGGAATATTATCTAATAGAAATTTCAAGTAGAAGGGTAGATCTAAATCCCCGGTTTAGTCGACGCGAAGATGATGGAAATGTGCTAAAGATGGGAATTATAAAAAGGACTATAATTCGAAGGCAACATAAGTCAGTGTTGGATTTGACGAGAATCAGTTGACTGAGAGAAAGATGACCCAGGATAAGAGAGGTGATATGTACCTACCATTGACCAGTATATAGTCTGATCAATATGTTTGGTTTATTGACTCAAGAGCATCCTCTCACATGACACCACATAAACAATGGTTTTGTAAATATGAACGATATGAAGGGGGTGTTGTGTTCTTGGGGGACAACTCAAAAACCAAAATTGTTGAACGAGGAAGAATTTGACTAATACAACAGGATGGGAGAAAAATAACCCTCCCAGGGGTGCTACACATTTCAGTTTTGGAAAGAAACCTGATATATGTCTGCAAGATGAGTGATGTAGGTGTGCATACTCTGTTTCATAATGATTTGTGAAAGATGGTCATAACTATGATGGTTTTAATGAAACGAGCTTAGATTGGAACCCTATACAAGATGTTATGGAATGTCAACTTGACTAGATGCACCACAATTTTTGTGCCTAAAATTGACTCAACTATGAATCAATTCGACTCGACTAGATCTAAGTCGGTACAAGCCAACCCGACAAGACATGATAAAATCGACTCGACCAGGTTATGGCATAAGAGGATGGGACACATTGGAGAAAAAGGACTTCAAGCTACGCAAAGAAAAGATATGGTCGAAGGGTTTCCTGAATGTGTTTTAGAGGTCCACTTTTGTGAACATTGCATATATGGAAAACAATGTCAGGTGAGGTTCCCATTTGGAGCGACAAGGGAAAGTGGGATTCTAGATTTGTTTCATAGTGATGTGTTTGGCCTAGTTACAGTACCTTCATTTGATGGATCCCTGTATTATGTCTCCTTCATAGATGATTTTTCCAGGAAGACATGGATGTTTTTCATGAAGACGAAATCAAATGTTTTCGAGAGATTTAAGGAGTTTAAAACTCTTGTGGAAAACCAGATAGAGAAAAGGATTACAGTGTTGAGGACTGACAAGCGTGGTTAATTCTGTGGAAAGGAATTTGATTAGTTCTATAAGAAGTGTGGAATAGTATGCCAAAATACCACACCATATACCGTACATCAAAATGGAGTTTCCTAGAGAATGAATAGAACATTTATGGATAAGGCAAGGAGCATGCTTAGTGGTGTTGGTCTCACATAATAATTATGGGCAGAGGCAGTTGACACTACAAGATATATGGTGAATATGTCTCCTTCGCCAATGCTAGTTGACACAACTCCACATGAGGTATGGTTGGGTAAGAATCCTTTGGTGACACATCTCAAAGTATTTGGTTGTGATGCATTTGTGCATGTTCCCAAGGAAAGGAGGAGCAAGTTGGACAAGAAGGAATTTAAATGTATTTTCATTGGATATAAATAAGGAATGAAAGGATATAATCTATGGAATCCTACATCAAGGAGAACATTGTACATTCGATATGTGGTCTTTAGATAAGTCAGAGGTAAGTTTGATCCCAAGGAAGTTGTTCAGACTGAGAATAATCTTGAGACAGTGTGGTTTTAACTGAGGAACAAAGAAGTTTATTGAGATGAGTCAATTGAATATGAGGAAGAGGTGGAACAAAATACTCTGGTGGTAAGGAGGTTAGAAATATTGAGAAAACCAATCGAAAGGTATATTCCATCCGACTTACATTCCGCATTCATGATAACTGCCATTGACAATGAGCCCAAGTAAAGTGGTGAGGCAATCGACTCGGTAGAGGGTAAACTCTTGAAGGACGCCATGGTCGAAGAGATGGAATCCTTGCAAAATAATGAGACATGGGATTTAGTCAAGTTACCTAGTGGAAGAAATCTTGTCGGTCGAAAATGGGTATTCAAGAAGAAGATGAATGTCACAAGAAAAGTAGGGAACCCTTTGGGTTTAGGAATTTCTTTGCAACTACCTACAGAGTGGAAAAGTATTCTGGACTACTCCAGGAGGAAGGACTTGCTTGGATTGGGTGTAGATGTAATCCCCCTACCCTTTGGTTTCCTCCAGAAATTTACCAAAAGGATTATCAAATTAATAAGAAGAGGGAGGATGCTTCTTTTGTAGAGCTCAAAAGAAGTAATGGGTTCAGGAGACCTGGTGAACCAAATTTTCCTCCTTACATTATCACTGATTTACATGTAATATCTCATCTTGCATGAGGACATGCAAGAAGGTAAGTTGGGGGGTATGTTGGGTTATGAAAAAGGTACATATATCTCCCTTATTATTACAATTCATGATATAATCTTGATTGACTTTTCTGTTAATTAGGGATAAATAGGATAGGAAATGATTAATATGTATTCTAGTGATATTATTGAAGTTATATTAAATAGATTCTAAAACATGATTGGAATTGTTTGATTCTATTATAGGATTGGATAAAATATGTCAAAACTGAAATAGCATAGGAGATCTTGAAGATACGTAAGCTATTGGAGGTTGAGGACTTTTGGCGCAAAGCAGTTTTGAAGATTATTGATTTTCTATATTGTAACTTTATAATAGTAAAGAAATCATGAGGATCTCTGGATCCTCAGGATGGCTTAATTTACTCAGATTATTTTATATATAGAGGGTAATAGATACTGAAAGAATAATCTAAGAATCGCATCCAAGTATTCAGAACTCAGAATTACTCTGCGCAAGAAGTTTTTCTAAATGTTGTACCAGCTATGAAATCAATAAAATCTTTGAACGTTTTCACCATTTCTACATACTGAGTTTCCAGCAGCAGTGCTTCTGAGGACCAAGGGCCCAGTCTAAAGGAGCTACTATCTCAAATCTGTAATTGTATCAGTTTACTTTTTGTTTTATGATCCAATTCTCTTTCACAATAGTTAAGAGGAATGCATAGGTGTGTTAATGATTTTATGTTGTTTGCGTATAGAAGATAGAAATTTCTCTCAAGTATTAATGATTTCTATTCCAATTTCCATTACTGTAGTTTACTGCTTGACAGTTCCTCACATTTTCATATGCGTTGTTCCTTTTACTTAGATTCACATTTGTTGTTCCTTTCAGTTAAAGTTATGATTGTTGTTCCTTTCTGTTAAGTTACATTTGTTGTTCCTTTTGATTAGATTACAATTGTTGTTTCTTTCCATAGATATATTAATTCACTATTTCCTTTCCAACAATTTGATTCATAGTTAATAGATAATTCTGCAAGTCTTTATTTAGATTCTATTACTGCTTTTTAGTTAAATGAATTCAGCAGATTAGTTAGTTCATTTTCAATTGCAGCATGTTAGTAATCAGATTTCAATTCTGTTAAGTAAGATCTTAGTTTTAGAATATTTAATGAACATTTGAGGAACTTGATTGTGGATAAACTCAGGTTTTCTTTAACTACGCGATTTCAGCCTCTACGAGCTATCTGCATATACGTTGATGATATTCTTGAGATAAAAGATGAATCCTCGGGTTGATAAATTAATGTTAAACTAAGGATGTTTTTAGACATATTTAGAACCCAAAATGGACCAAGGTTAGTCATGTAACCTTTTATTCATATTGAATAAGACAACAAGAGAGCAGAATTCTCAAGGAATGTTGGTTTTCACAGTTTAGGGTTTCCAAGGTAAAATCTCGGTGTACCATGTGATTGTTTTGTCATTTACATTCTTGATTAAAATATTCTTCTCCTCTGCTAGGTTAATGTGGAAGTGTATCTCATTTACTGACATGTGGTATCATATATTAGGTCTTCCCTGACAAGTGATTTATCATGGCGGTGCCATGCTTTGGCGAGTATATCAGATCTTGATTTACCAATCTTGAATCTGAGAACTAAACCCTAGGTATAGTAAGACTCATAAGTCATAAATTATGTTAAAGATCATGGTAAAGAATGGCGAGTAGTCCCAAAATAGAGATAGAAAACTTCAATGGCCATAATTTTGAGCTTTGGAAGCTTAAAATGGAATATTTTCTTATAGGTCGAGAACAATGGAAAACAGTCTGTCTAGGTACCTAGCCGAGAGGCATGTGAATGGAAGAATGGGAGAAACTCGAACGAAGGGTAAGAAGTACGATTTGGACTTGTCTTTCATATTCGGTGTTGTTGAATGTGTCAGGTGAAGATTCAGCCAAGAAACTATGGGACAATATGAGAAGCTTATACTAGTCAAAATCTATGGTAAATAAGTTTTTTCTCATAAAGAAATTGTATCTTCTGAAGATGAGTGATGGAAGTTCGGTGACTAAGCATTTAAATGCGTTTAATACCATGTTAATCGAGTTATCCTTTGTGGATATTAAGATCACTGATGAGGATAAGTGTATCAAACTATTATGTTCTTCTCCAAACTCCTGAGATAGCTTAGTCATGGCTATTGGGAGTAATACAACCACACTAGCGCTAGAGGATGTTGTTTCTTCTCTGTTTTCAAAATAAATGAGAAGGAAAAACATGGAAGGATCGACCAAAGATTCTCTAGTCGTGAGAGGTCGATCGATAGACAAAGAAACGAATATTATCTAATAGAAAGTTCAAGTAGAAGGGTAGATCTAAATCCCTGGTTCAGTCGACACGAAGATGATGCAAATGTGCTAAAGATGGGAATTATAAAAAGGAATATAATTCGAAGGAAACAAAATTCGGTGTTGGATTCGACGAGAATCGGTTGACTTAGAGAAAGATGACCCAGGATAAGGGAGGTGATATGTACCTACCATCAACCAGTATATAGTCAGATCAATATGTTTGGTTGATCGACTCAAGAGCGTCCTCTCACATGACACCACATAAACAATGGTTCTGTGAATATGAACGATATGAAGGGGGTGATGTGTTCTTGGGGGACGACTCAAAAAATAAAATTTTTGAACGAGGAAGAATTTGACTAATACAACAGGTTGGGAGGAAAAGAACCCTCCCAGGGGTGCTACACATTTCATTTTTGGAAAGAAACCTAATATATGTCAGCAAGATGAGTGATGCAGGTGTGCATACTCTGTTTCATAAGGATTCGTGCAAGATGGTTATAATTGTGATGGTATTAATGAAAGGAGTTTAGATTGGAACCCTATACAAAATGTTATGGAATGTTGACTCGACTAGATGCAACACAATTTTTGTGCCTAAAATTGACTCAACTATGAATCAATTCGACTCGACTTGAGCTAAGTTGGTACAAATCAACCCAACAAGACATGATAAAATCGACCCGACCAGGTTATGGCATAAGAGGATGGGACACATTGGAGAAAAAGGACTTCGAGCTATGCAAAGCAAAGGTATGGTCGAAGGGTTTCCTGAATGTGGTTTAGAGGTCCACTTTTGTGAACATTGCATATATGGAAAACAATTTCAGGTGAGGTTCCCATTTGGAGTGACAAGGGAAAGTGGGATTCTAGATTTGTTGCATAGTGATGTGTTTGGCCTAGTTACAGTACCTTCACTTGGTGGATCCTTGTATTATGTCTCCTTCATAGATGATTTTTCTAGGAAGACATGGATGTATTTCATGAGGAAGAAATCAAATGTTTTTGAGATATTTAAGGAGTTTAAAGCTCTTGTGGAAAACTAGATAGAGAAAAGGATTAAAGTGTTGAGGACTGACAATTGTGGTTAATTCTGTGGAAAGGAATTTGATCAGTTCTATAAGAAGTGTGGAATAGCATGCCAAAATACCACACCATATACCATACATCAAAATGGAGTTTCCTAGAGAATGAACAAAACATTTATGGATAAGGCAAGGAGCATGATTAGTGGTGTTGGTCTCACACAAATTATGGGAGGAGGCAGTCAACACTGCAGGATATATGGTGAATATCTCTCCTTCGTCAACGCTAGTCGACATGACTCCACATGAGGTATGGTTGGGTAAGAATCCTTTGGTGTCACATCTCAAAGTATTTGGTTGTGATGCATTTGTGCATGTTCCCAAGGAAAGGAGGAGCAAGTTGGACAAGAAGGAATTTAAATGTATTTTCATTGGATATAAAGAAGAAATGAAAGGATATAAGCTATGGTATCCTACATCAAGGAGAACATTGTACATTCGATATGTGGTCTTCAGACAAGTTAGAGGTAAGTCTGATCCTGAGGAAGTTGTTCAGACTGAGAATATTCTTGAGACGGTGCGGTTTTAACTGAGGAACGAAGAAGTTTATTGAGATGAGTCGACTGAATATGAGGAAGAGGTGGAACAACAGACTCTGGTGGTAAGGAGGTTAGAAAGACTGAGAAAACCAATCTAAAGGTATATTCCATCCGACTTACATTTTTCATTCATGATAACTACCATTGACAATGAGCCCAAGTCAAGTGGTGAGGTAGTCGGCTTGGTAGAGGGTAAACTCTTGAAGGACGCCATGGTCGAAGAGATTGAATCCTTGCAAAATAACGAGCCATGGGATTTAGTCAAGTTACCTAGTGGAAGAAATATTGTCAGTAGAAAAGGGGTATTCAAGAAGAAGATGAATGTCGCAGGACAAGTCGAGAAGTTCAAATCTCAAATGGTAGTGAAAGGTTACTCCCAAGTCGAGGGAGTTGACTTCGATGATAATTTTTCCCCTATTGTAAAACTAAATTCCATTAGAGTACTGATGTCTCTAGCTGCAAAATTTGATTTGGAAATAGAAAAGATGGATGTGAAGACAATGTTCCTACATGGGGACCTGGAAGAAGAAATATACATGAAACATCCTAAAGGATTTGTAGTGAAGGGAAAGAAAGAGTAGGTGTGAAAACTGAAAAATATCCCTTTGTGGTCTAAAGAAATCACCAAGGATGTGGTACCATAATTTTGACACATACATCCTTAGTTTGGGATTTGTGAGAAGCAAAGTTGAACACTGCATATATTCCAAGGAAAAAGGTGGGTGTTTCATATATGTAGCTTTGTATGTCAATGGGATGTTGTTGATTGGAAACAACATGGACGCAATAAAGGAGGTGAATAAGAAGCTATCCTCAAAGTTCAACATGAAGGATCTCAGTGTAGATAACTTCATTATGGGAATGGAGATTAAGAGAGATTGAGCCGCTAGAAATATTTGGTTGAATCAGACAAAGTATATTGAAACATTTTTGAAATGGTTCAACATGGAGGATTGTAAACCAGTGAAGGCGCCAATCCATGTGGAATCAAGGCTTACTATTGAACATTGTACGAAGACACAAAAAGAAATAGAGGGCATGGCACATATTCCCTATGGAAGTGTTGTCGGTAATATAATGTATGCGATGGTATGCACTCGACTAGACATTTCCCATGCAGTGGGATTGTTGAGCAGGTACATGTCGACGGATGGAAAGGAGCACTAGACATATGTCAAGAGAGTATTCAGGTATTTGTGTGGCGTGAAGGACTATGCTATATGCTACCAAGGAAGACCTGGAGGTGACAGTGGTAAATTAAATGTACATGTATTTGTCAATCCCAAATGGGATGGAGATCTGGATCGACGAAGGTCAACCAAAAAATATCTCTTCAAGATGTTTGGTGGAGATATAAGTTGGATGAGTAAGAAAAAAGTAGTCATAGCCTTGTCAACAACATAAAATGAATGCATGGTGGCCACTCATGGAAGCAAAGAAGTGGCATGGCTGCAAAGGTTGTGTTCAGGAATCTAGTTTGAGAAAAGACCTATGAAGGTGATTTGCGATAGTCAAAGCACAATATTTCTAGAAAATAACCTTTCTTATCATTCAAAGACTAAGAACATTGATGTGCAATACCATTTCATAAGAGATATGGTGGAAAGTAACAAGGTTCTACTGGATAAGGTAGACATGTTGGAAAACATAGCAGACTTGTTGACCAAGTCTATAAGTGTTCTGAAGTTCTCTTGGTGTAGAGAGGCAATGGGAATTGTTTCCCTAGGTTTGTGAGCCAAAGTTTAAGAATCTCTTATTTCAGTAAATAAGACAACAAATGGGATAATTTTGGGTTTTTATATTCTTTGCAGTGAAAGTCTAGTCGAGGTGAATCAACTGACGGTTGAAGGCTGAGGTGGATCGACAACAGTCAAGGTTGAGGTGGATCGAAAACAAGTCAAAGGTCGAGGAATTCGATTGGGTAAAGTCGAAGTCGAAGATATCGACAGTAATTCAACCAACAATAGGTAAAAGTGCAGGTGTGAGACAACCAACTAGAGACCAAATGATGCTCGAATGGTAATCTGACTTGGAGTCGACTGTAACATAATCCCGAGATTTGCAATATTTGTAGCCAATGATTTGCATGGATCTGTAACTTTTTTTGGGCACCAATATTTAGGTTTTTTCCTGTTGTAAATACTATAAAGAGGTGTGTTGTAAGGATGTAAAGGCTCATGTAGGTTAATTCATGTAATCAATGACTCTTAGGATAGCCATTCTTTAGAGAAATATTTAGATGTAGGTTGTTGGTGATGCATATGTAAGTTGGATTGGCTACAAGGTTGTTCTTTCACAGGAACAAGGTTACGATGTCGATTTTTTCTTAGGAAACAAGAGAGAAGAACGCTCAAGGCGTGCTCGTTTTCCCAGTTTAGGGTTTCCAAGGTAAAATCTCATTGTACTATGTGATTTCTTTGTCATTTACATTCTTGATAAAATTCTTCTTCTCCTCTACTAGGTTTAGTGTGGAAGTGTATCTCATTTTCTGAGAGTTATGACCCTGTTGTTGGAGGGTTGGATCTATTGAACCAATCTGGCTGCATGATCTGTCGGAGTGTGGGAGGGCTCCGCCAGTGAAGATGAATCATTAAGAACATGAAGGGATTTATCATAACTTGGTTTGACTAGGCAGTGTGGAGGCACCCCTGTAGGTGTAGTAGGAATATATTGGTGCTCTTATACAATATTATTGATATGCTTCTACTGGATAGAAGGGTATTGGGCCGAGGCTGTAGTGGTTGCAGTGTCCTTCTCTTTTGACCAAGTTGTGAAGAGGATAAATTTTTCGGTATCAGATATTACTTGTTGCACTATTTTGTCGTTATAGTAATTGAAACTACCTATGTTATCCTGTAGGGATGACCCCCTAGAGTAAAAATGACACTACAGGATCGAGACTCATAAACAACATGACGCCTCCACATATATGGATGACATAACTTAAAATCATAGGCTTCTAGTGGGGAAACATCACACAATACCTCGTCCTTGAAGGACTTGATGTTGTATGACAGGAAAAACTAATGGTCGACACAAAGATCTTGGCCCTGGCGGAGCCATCCAATGTTGTATGGCTATGGGTGTGGTGTTGTTGGTAAACCCAAATACTTAATGATATTTTCTGAGATGAGGTTCTTTTGGCTTCCACTAGCAACAATAAAATGCAATAGGGTCCCCTTCACCCACATCTATGAATGGAAAAGGAACTCCCCTTCCTCGAGATTCTTTGGTTCTTCTGGTTGGATTGTTTTGGTTGCGACAGTAGCAATGGGTTCTACATCAATTATCTTTCTGATTTTATTATTGTCTGAATCGGAGTATGAGTTAGTGCTTGGCTCTATTTTTTGAGATTGACTACCAAAGACCGTTTCAATGGATATTCATCGGTGTTGTTCCAAGGGATTTTGTGGAAGTCACACCACTTCCCAGTGTCCTTCTTCGTCTTCTTGTTTCCCTTCTTTTCCTGTGACTTGGACTAGTTTTCTTGAGGTTGACAGTTCTATGAGTTAGGGATGCATTTACAATACTTTGGTTGTTGCGTATTTTCAGAACCATATTCCCACTTGTTCTAGTTCTTAAATTTATGCTCAAATTTGACAAAATATCTCTAAGCGGCTCCCAGTGATGAGATTTCTAGAAAATCCATTTTGGTTTGTATGTACCTGTGTAGAGCCCTGCGGTATTTCAGAACCATATGTCACTCAGATTCTTTGATACCCATCTTTGTGTGCAAGGTATGGAAGGTATTTGTGAACTTTGGCATTGTTTGGTCCCGCTTTTGATTCAGCATGGTCCATCTCATGTACTGGTCATCATAGTTTCCAATATTTATCCTTGAGCGCATCCATAAAAAAATCCCAAGTGGGCTTGACCCCAAATATTCCAGAATCCTCTATGGGATTTTTATCCTAGTAAGTTTCCCACCAATGTTTGACATGGGGGAGATACTTAAGGAGAACAAAGGTGATATTTTCTCTGTCAGAAAAATTTTGAACAGAGAAATAACCTTATAGCAAATTTAACCATTTTTCCAAAGCATCTACATTGATCTCGCCTTCAAATATGGGAATATAAAAATTAACTTGTAACTTGAATGTGATGGCATATCCAAAGTGAGCTTGACAAAGACGCGCCTATTATTGTTGAAAATTGTTGTAGGATTTGGGAAAAAATATCTAACATCTCGTTCCCCTATTGTGCGAGGGTTTCCGTGAGAAACATCCTGATGGGATTTTCTTCTCCCTCAATCCTCTTATCTTCCACCATGGGAGGTCACTTGGGTTGGAAAGAGCATTTATCCTCAAGGGAAAATAGCTCGAGACCCAACTCTCTATATATTGACCTCGTCAGGGACATGCACAAGAAACAAAAAGGAGTAGCCTCCTCTGATACCACTGATATGGATTATTTGAGAACGAAATGAAGGGAGATATATAAAAATAAAATATACAAATATATTGTGAGATACACAGAAATATTGCAATAAACATAGAGATACAATAATGCACAATTTCTATTAATGAGAGAATGTACAGAAATTGTAAAATTATAGAGTGAATGACTCGCTAGAATGGTGGCATCTTATCTCTGAGAAGAGATTTGATGGCTACGCTCATTCATAATAAGATGATGATGTTTACAATGAGGCTCCAAAGTAATTTTTAACATAAAGAAAATCCAAAACCCTAACTCTGGAAGATGGAACACCAAAATATTTGCGGGCCCCGATGGGAGTAATTGGTACATCAACTTCCCAAGTGCGTAACTTTTGCATACAATCTTCATTTTGGGTGCACGATATCTTGTTTGAAAGGTATATCCTTGGAATACACATTTTTCCATCACACTCTGCCTAAATCCTATAGTGTGACTGTGGAAGGCCCCATAAACATTCTTTAGGGATTCAAAATATCCTCGAAATTTTAGGACCCGAAAAGATGTAGAAAAACTGCCAAAGTGGAATCCCCTATTTTGTGCCAGTGGAGTAGGTTGGTGGCCACCGATTTCCACCTGGATCAAAATGGGATTTCAACCTATCCAAAGGGTGAAATTTCTCACAATAGAAAAATGGAGACTCCAATGGGAACCGATTGTTCTTGTTCCTAGGTTCCTATCCCTTTCAATATTAGTTGTCCTTTGATCTTTCTCATGTTAATGCTTGTTGCTTGAACCTTTCCTTCTTTCCAGTGAATCTGGGAAACTTTTGTTGTTGTTTAAACCACTTCCAGGCATCAACACTTCACCACAGTGGCCCACAGAGCATTGAAAATCATTATCAATGCTCCCTGCCAGTGTTTTAGGGAGAGTTGATCCTTGTTCAACTCCTTGTATACCTCCTTACAAGAGTGTTGATCTACTCCCTGGGTCAGTTTTCAGCCTATTTTGCTTACTTCTCCTCATATTTTTCACTCAGAGTTTTGCAGTAGTTTCCTCTAAACTTGGTTATGACTTTGCTTCATTAAAAGAACTGTGATCACCAACTTTTATGTAGTCCTTTGAGCTTGCAAGTCCTTAAGAATTAGGGAATGAGCATGTCTTCCTTAGGTTAACCTGATCTTTGGGTCAAATTCTATCTTACTAGTGGTTTTATCCTCATCACGAAGGCTTTGAAACTCTTATTCTCCTGATTTCAAACCTTATCTTGAATTTTTATTCATTGGATTTGGAATTGCAACTTGGAAGTTTTCAAACAATGATTTCTTTTCTCTTTTTCATTTTGATTCCTTGATTGAACAAGTTTTATTACACTTGATTTCTTTAAGTTCTCACAAAAAATTTGAGTGCACTTTGTTTGGTTTCTTTCTTCTTTGTGTTCCTTTCTGTCAAACATTGATTTTGTTGGATTACTGAGAGGGGGAGGGGTGAATCATTAATGAGCAATTTTATTACTTTTAACCACAATATATTCTTCAACACTATTCAACAGTCTATCATTAACATTTCAATATATCTTCAACAGCATAATCATAATCAACGTCACATCACAATAGATACACAATACACTAGAATTTGCATGGAAACTGAAATGGGAGAAAACCACATAATTATTTTCTTATATATCAAAATAATACATTCATTGGAAGCACCAACTTCCTGATTCTCCAGCTACAACTAGAAGGAGGCTCCAACCCCCTATTATCATGTTGTAACATGAAGGAAACTACAACTCCTTGAATTCCTGGCTCCAACCAGAAGGAGGCTAGAAACCCCTAAGTTCTTTGGCTTCAAATGGAAGGTGGCTACAACCAAGTATCCTTTCCATGTCCTGCCACCTTGAAATATAAGTGTAGACAAACTTTCACTACCACAATAACTATCACTATCACTTCCACTATCACAACCTATCAACCTGTCAATGTATGCAACATGTCTTCCTATACCATACCATGCATCAACTGTGTACCAATATGTTAACTACAACATGCATCAATCATAAATCATAACATCAACCATGAATACAACCTGACATGTACCATATCATCAATGAAGTATATAAAAGAACCAATGCATGTCCCTCATGCATATGCCACCATACAACAAGAGCTCAAGGATATGAACTATAACAACCATGTCATATACTAAACCAGATATAAGAGTGCTCCCCACTTAGCCAAGAAAACAAGATATACCATATCCAAATGCTAAGCCAACCATACCAAGTATGCCTTAAGCATACACCATATCATGACAAAAAATAATCATCAAAAAAAGTATACAACCATACGAATACTTGTATAGTTGAACTAAAACTCTGAGATGACGACCTCTATACTTCCTTCAGACTTTAGGGATGTGGTACCAACATTTACTCAATCTTTCATGATATTTTCACATATCCATGACTTTCTCCTCTACTACACATGGATATCAGTGCTTTTCACGACTCTAGCCCACATACATCCACACCCTTCTGAATTGTAACCCATAGATACCTTATAAACTAGGGTTACTAATGTTTTCTGCAACTTCTATACTTTCACCTTCGACCTTCCTTAGAAAATACCATCACAACCTTAGCAAAAACATCACTAGTTCACAAGATAGATAATACATGAATGATTGTGTGAAAGTATTTATGAATGACTCCTTGAGGTGTATTTATACTTGTTCTAGGGAACTCCTCTCCTTAATTTAGATCTTCTAGAGTTTTCTTGTTACAACAACTTTACCCTTTCATTAAGGACTTGTAACCAACAAGGGGCTTCTTGACCACTCTTTGGGGTTTACAACTTCTCAAGGCCATAACTCCCTAACCGTGAGGAACTACGTGGTGTTCCACATACCACCGAAAATGGAACGACGAGTATTATCCATATATAAGTGTCTTACTTGAATTTAATCTATCTATCATTTCCAAATTCCTCATTCAACTTCCTGTACCTAAAACACACCGTCGGGGCTTCTTCAAGGGTTGATATCAATGACAACAAAACTATCAACACATTTCTTTCATTCTCATTGAAAGATAGGAAGCATAAAATGTTTTCATTTGAAGAGATTTCATTGCACATACAATCAAACAAAGAGAATTTATGCATTATTAGGAGTTTTGTTTTGGTACATGTCTTGAAAGACTCAGTCCTTCATTTTATTTAGGATTTCATATTTGTTTGATAATTTGGAATTATTTTGAAAATTTGCATGATATTGAGTGCTTGTTAAGAAGAAAATAACTCTTCTCCTTCTCATAGACAGAATTCATCGGAAAGAAACAATTGCATTTCATTATTTTTTCATTCTATTGGAGTCGAGTCTCACACATCATTAGTTTCATCTCGGTGGAACTTTTTGAGTAAACAAATCCATTAAAATCAACCAACATGCAAATAAAATCAACTAGAATTTTTTTGGTTTATAGTACACTAAAGGTACCATAAGGTTAGAATATTTGGACTAGGAAAAGTGAGTAAATTTTCCAATATTAATAAACAATATTGTAGAACACTAAAGAGTGATCAAATTCAACTATCATATAGGCATAGTTGGGAACCCCCTCTAACAAAGGATATAAACATGAGGTTGTGTGTGGAAGAGCAGCGGAGACTACCCCTCCAAAGCTCCACCAATCATAGCAGAAATAATGTATATTGTGGGTTTTTCTTCAGAAACTACTAGTTTCATTTGGCCTCGGTGCTTCGTGAATCCTGAATCCATTCGATGTCCTCATGATTATTGCAAGTCCACTTGTCTTCAATTATCATGAAGACTTTCATATTTTTTAATCCTACCCATGCATTCGTTCCTGAATGTCGACTGTACCCCCCTAGAGGTCGACTATGAGTTGGTTACCTTAGTGGCCTTTCCTAGATATATACATAGGTGTTTGTGGGGGGTTTCCAATGGTACTTGGGGAAGACGTCGCATCACACTTTCAATACCCTTGGAGGGTGACCTCGTGAATCGAGCGTTTCTTACACCAAGAAGGGTTGTTATGTGGAGGCCAAGGTAACTTCTTCTCATATCTTCATTGGCAGCTTGATATCTCGTCTTTAGAAGATCCTTATATTGGTGTTTGGTTGATTAGATATAGATATTTTTTATGGGTTTGTGATTTTGGAGTTCATAGTTGGCCTTAAGGATTTTTTTTTTTACTTTCACCATGGTCGATCAATGGATTCAAAGATCTCACAGAATGTAAGGTTTGGATCCTAAATTTCAGGAACCTCAACATGACCCTTCTTACGAAGGAATGGTCGAAGAAAAAACTTCTGAAACTAAGACTGTAGTCCCTGGAAGTGGCCAACACAAAGAAGAATTGGTCACAACCTTCGTGGAAGGCCTTGTGTCTCACACAAATCCCCTTTTTATGGATCCACTCGTCCCACAACTCATTGAAAAACCGTCTACGACATTTCTTGATGCTTATTATTCTTACTATTTACCATCCAATTTATGCACTATGCCATCTGTTAACACATAGGATGTATATGAGTCAAGGTTTTTAAAAAAATTAAAAATTTGTTAGTTTAGTCTCAAAAGGAGACCATTAGTCTGTGTCAGGCATGTGGCCAGTCCTTCTTGTAAGAGTCATTTGTTTAAGCTTGTAGGTTTGATTCACAGGGTCATGTTCTCAAAGGTTTTGAGTCATGTTTCATGTCAAATAAATCATGTTTTGATTTTCTCTTAAGTCTACAAAGTTGATCAGAGTACATTTATGAAAGTCTTGGTGTCATGATGGTGGTTTTCATCATTAGCAAAAGAGGGTGCATCCAAAGCACCAGCTCAACAAACATTCAAAACTAAGCCTCTTAAAGAGCCAACATAAATTATTGAGATGAAGTCTGCTTTCGATGAAAGGGATCCCACTTTCAAAAGGCTTAGGAGGCAGTTGAAAGATGTAAGGGTTGAGATTGAATAGTTGAAAAAGGAAAATATGCATGTCGGGATTCAATTAAATAAAACTATATATATGGGTGAATAAATTGTTACAAAGGCAAAGCACTGGGTTAAGATATCTTTATCTCTGCGTAGTTCATTGAAGAATCTATACAGGCAAAATAGAGCTTATCCATCTAAAAGAAGGAAGTTGAATGAGGAAGTGCGAAGGAACATATTGTAAAAAAAACTTGGACATGTTGGCTCAGGTGGCCACTAGGAGACGAATACAAAGCATCATATCTGCATCAATATAATCCATTTTTCTATGGTTTCTTATATATGTAGGCTTATAACCCTAAGGAGTGTTTTGTCTTATGCTACTATAATCATGCCCATATGATCTTTTTGCAAGTCACTTTCATGATTTGGAGGTTGTATAAGGCACTCACAAAGGTTTTAAGGCTTCTTTCACACTTTGGGAATCAATTGCTATGTTTTGAAGGCAAAATGACATCTATAGGAAAGTTCACAACACATCTTGCTAAAGGCGTTATGAACTCCTAAAACTGGAATAGTTCGTAGCGCACTTGCTATGAACTTGATAGTTAATTGAAATTTGAGTTCTAGGAGGGATGCCACCTGTCAAAAGAGGTTCGAGTAACTCCTCATAGATCATTTAAACGCCAATGGGCACTTGTGCCCAAGATCCATCTCCATCAAGTCGCCATGCAATGAGTTGGTTGCAGTTGTATTTATTACTACCAATAACCTCTTGAAGTATAGCATATTGTTAGATGTTGGTTTGTTTCTTTGCTTCCACGCCTCTCCCAGTTACAGAATCCAATGTAGGAGTTAGGTGGTGAGTCCTAGAGGGACTTTGGATGTTTTTTGCTCTTTAAGATGTAATCTAGCTCCATAGGGAGGTTCAAGTGGTTTTTTGTGAGACTCATATTACTCTTCCATACTGTAAAAACTTTCAAGATGATTTATGTATAGATTTAAGACTCTTGAATGGTTAATGATCAAATTTTCTTCTACTATTACATGTTATCTTTCTCTCTTGTTTTGATGTTGTCTACTGGTAAATTATTTATCTTTAGTTCTTGTTCTATGCAATTACTGTGACTGATTTACTTTCTTTTGTTGATGCAAGTATTGTCAAAAGATATCATCTTGTTAACCTAGAGGTTCCTTGTTAGTAAGATTTTCTCTATATGTATGCCAGAGTGCCTAAAGTATTTTGGTTCATATATTCACTTGTTCCTCTTCATTCTTCCATATTTTCACTGTTATCCTCTAAACTGATCAGATATGGTTCAATCCTTTCTTGTTGAAGTATGTTTTATGCAGATTTTGTGTTGATACTTTAAGATGAGTTTCTTATCCATTCACTACACCTAAAACTAAAAAATATTATCTTTACAAAAATACAATTTTTTTATGGGTATTAGGCTTGCACCTATAGCAGTCTAGGTGAGACATCTAGTGCTAACACCATATTTTGGCATGAACCAAATGAATTTTGGCTTTCTATAGGGATTGGTAGTTTCACCTCTTATATCCACAAATCCTATAGTTGACCCTACAAGAGCACATATTACTACTACTGGTGTTTCTTCTTTAATGGGAACATATGTGACCAAGGATACTCCGACACAACCACTTTCGAGTACATCTCCCTCTGCACATGGGATGGGTAATATCCATGCTTCATTGATATGACATATGCACACACCAAGTGATTTACTTGGTCATCCCATCGGTCCAATGGCCAACAATCAATTCATTCAAACAACCACTTTTACACAAGCTACTCAACCCACATCTCCAACTTTACAAATGGGGAGTTCTCCTATACCCTTCACTAGAGGTCAATCTTCAACTAAGGGGAAACAATTTGCTAGGAGGAAACACTCAACTATGAGTAAAAATCCTATGTGGGGGGCACATCAACAAACTCAGGGGCAATCCTCTCATGCAAGTCCTTCCATTCCCATTACTACTAGGATGTATCGTGGACAGCCATATCCAAGATTTGCAAATCCTTTATGGGGTCAACCTAATCCAGTGGGATTTCCTTCGCAAGGAACTTTTCCCAATCAAACCATGAACCCCATGATTCCAACACAACATCCCCCTCAAAAATAGTATATTGGACGTCCATCGGGCCAACCGAAATACATGAAGGTACTGTCAGGTCAACCGAAGTACATGGGGGGACCCTCATGTCAACCAAAATACATGGGGGGTTAGCCAAAGTACATGGGAGGACCATATGGTTTTTCCATCCCATCACAACCTATATATGGTCTTGTTGGTGTTCCTATGTCACATGGTTACTACCATTATCCATAGGCTAATCGACATCTTCCATTCTTAGATACATTAGATATGCCTAATCTATCATGTTTGAGCAATGATCCCATAATGCATGCCTTGTTCTGGCGCCCTATCCCTTCCAAACTACTGTCTGATATCCCAAGATTCGACAGGAGACCTGGAGAAGACCCTAATAATCAGGTAATGACCTTTCATATTTGGTGTTCTTCAAACTCCTTTATGGACAATTCCATTCGGTACGAATTTTCTAGAGGAGTATCACAAGATCGAAAACCAAATGGTATATTGAACTATCATGCCATTGCTTTTATGACTTTAATACTTTATCTATGGCCTTTTTGACAGATTTCCAACTGTCAATTCGATATGAAACCAATACAAATATTTTTACTTCACTTAGGAAATCCACTTCGACTCACATTTCTGATCATATTCATGAGTGGAGGAGGCGATGACAGTTGATTAAAGCTACCATTCTAGATCAACTCTTGGCCGATTGGTTTACCAAGTCACTTTTTCCACCTATTGCTAGAGATGTCTCCATGGGAGTTGTTGTCACTAAGGAGAAAGTGATTATCCATGATGAATATTTGGACTTGGTATATTCCCAGTCTGTCATGCTTTACAATCTGATCCCTCATGCTCCTCTCCCATCGAATGATTTGTCAATAATTACTCCATAATCGCACACCGATGGCCTCATGGGTTCCATGACGAACACCAAAACATCTCCCTCTCCTGCAAAAACCTCCGAGATGAATGTGGTACAGTCCACTTCATATCAACAACCTAGAGGTAAGAATAAAAACAAGGGTAGATCCAAGAATTCTTCTAACCCACTGGAGAGTACAAAAACTATTGATACACAACCAAAAAGAAAAGTTATGCTTCCCTGCATGATTTGTGCAGAGGACCACTACATGAAAGACTACCCTCATCGTGAGTAAGTCGTGAAATTTATGAAGGGTACCTCCCAACTTGTGGTGTTAGCTAACCCTTTCCCAACTCATCAACAACAAATGGTTGCAAAAAATCATGCCCCTCGGCAAGGCAGCAATGCAAGTCATTACCATATGGGGATACTTCCTCAACCACCACTAAAGTTTTTTATGTGTAAGTATACGGTTAGTTTAATGACCATAGATAAGACATATGAAACTCCTCCCGATAATCATGTCAATGGAGGTGTTACTGATAAGCCCTCCACTTCCACTCCTCCTCCATCCTCCACCCGTCTTTAGATCAAGAGGCTTGTTGTTGAGTCATTTCTTCACCCATCCAAGGGCACAATTCAAAATTCGATTTTCAATCCAAGTTCCCACACTTCTAAAAAATAAAACATTGTTGAATATTTGGCGCAAGCACCATGTGCTATGTCGATGCTTGAAGTTATATAAAAATTTCCAAGTCAGCGTAGAACCTTGTTGTCATCCATTGGAGTTGTGGATCCATAGGCATCAAATATTATTATGTTTAACATGTACTATTTTAAACCGAGGCTTTCCCACCACCTGACGTTCCAAATTCAATCTATGGTATGTGGAAAGAACATCCATCGTACCATTTTGGATGAAGGAGCTTCCACATGTTTCATGTCTTTGTCCTATTGGAGAGCCATTGGTTCTCTCGAACTTACCCAATATCCTACCACCCTTAAGTTGTTTGATGGACATGGTTTCCAACCTTACAGACTCTTAAAATATTTTTCTATGGAGTTAAAGGGAAAAATTGTTTCCGTCGACATTGAAGTGGTTGACGCACACCTAGATTATAATTTTTTTCTTGGTTGCAGTTAGTTTTATGCGATGAATGTCGTTGCTTCTTCAGTTTTTTTCATTTTATAATTTCCCCATCAAGGGAAAATTGTGACCATTGATCAATTTGATTACTTCACTCTATATATCCATAACTCTTCAGCGAATCATATCCCTTTTACGGGACAATCTGATCTTAAGTATGAAAGTGTGGGGGTAGTTCTCCTCAAGGATTCCAAACTCATGGTATTTTTTCCCTTACCTCCCCCTAATCCCCCACATGAAGTTTCCACATTAAACATGATTACGACTATGGTGCAATGATCCTATGAATCATTCAATTCTTTGGTGGTGCCTAGCCCATCTGCCACTAGAACACTAGGTGACATCATGTCACTTAGTCTAGCAAAGTCTCATCTTCCACAAGATATGGTACTTAAAGCTTCCCTTCCTATGCCTATATCAATTGATCCTATTTATTCCTCCCTCTCCGATGAACCTATCCCTATTAGTAATCCTGAGTCTAAGCGAGTACAAAAGAAGATTTGGTGGAAGAACCGAATCTTTGGGGGCATGTCTCCAACATTTGGACATCATATGGAAGTTAAACTGCCAACTTCTTATGATGATGTTGGGGGAAAAGTACCAACCTATGAACAACATGTTGGGAAAAAACCCACCAATAGGTATCTATCAACGTACCAACCTCTGGAAGTCATGTTGGGAAGAGGCACGTTCATGGGTATTACATTGAGCATAGTTTATTCTCATTTTCAAGCTCGTTACAAAATGAAACTGACTTCGAGCAAATTTCCCATTTATGTGTCAATCTTGTTAAAAAATGAAATAGATAATTCTGAGCATAGTTCACTTTCTGTGTCAAGATCGTTAAAAAATGAAAAAAACTATGAGCATACTTCATTGTCCTTCAAGCTCATTAAACCATGAAGAATCGTCTTTCCAGTGGTAGTTTACCCCTTTTTCGGCCTCATAAGACTAACTACGAAAAATGTATACTTTAGTCAATCATGACTATAAGAGTTCTCCATTTTATTGTTTTACACTTTTTCGGGCTTAGGGGACTAAATTTATGAAAAGGAATATCCACAGAGTCATCTTTAAGATATTTTTAGACTCTCTAAACATGAAAAGGTCGTTGAGTTTTCCTTCTTTGGACTCGTAAAACATGCATTGAAGGACCCATACGGGGCCAAACCCCTCCCTCTTCAAGTTTTTTAAACATATGATGAGGGACTCATCGAAGATGAGCTATACCAAGCATCCATTATCCTCCTCAATTTGATTTAAAAACAAATAGGTACTCACCAATCATGATGGGGGAAAATTTGAAGGAAGTGGGGTAAGTTTTTGGAAAGAATCATGGCAGTTGTTTGTTGTCGCTCTTGAACATGGCGCATATTTGTGTCTCATATTATAGTTGGGTAATCTTCTTGTATATGAATCATACCAATCCCATGAGTCCTCATACTCCTTCATCTCACCCGAAGAGTTCCATGGTGATCGTCACACTATGTTTTGTCTATCTCTTAGTCAAGTCAATGCTGCCAAATCACTTGTCATCCCTCACAATGTTCAAAGGAAGTTTCACCTGAAACCAACCATTCTGTAGTATTATCCATTTTCATACTTGTGTCAGTCAGTCCTCATTTGATTTATCATATTTTATCACTTTCCTGTGTCAGTTTGATGTCGATGAAGGTGGAAACATCATATCCCTCCTTTGACGATTATGTTCTTGTCGACTTCAACACATTATCTGGGAATTAGACTTAGAAACCAGTTAGTACATTGGGGCATGCATGCCTCAATGGAAAGTTTCCTCACCTTCGACAGTAGATTTACACTATTGGCCTCTGATCAAATGATTCCATGAATGTTCGACTTCAGCTCATTCATTCACATTCGCTAGAATGTACTAGAGTACCTTGGGAGTAATTTTCATTATTGTGATTTCCCTCGCACTTGTTAACTGTATACATTAATGACCGGTAATCAATTGGCTTCTACCATGTTCGAAATCAATTCATCTATTCACATAGCTAGATTCGTACTATTTCAGGATTGGGATGAAGACCCTAGGTTGGGCGCACACCCTTTTATGTGCTTTACTTAGGTTTCGATGGATATTATATGAGTATTTTGGGGATTACAATACACTCTCCCTACTGGAAAGCCCACTAATATATATTTTCACATAGATCCACTTTGTATTAGTTTGTGGCTATGTTGTTTTGTCATATCATAGATCCTCTGTGTATTCTTTTGTGGCTATGACTTAATAAATTCATGGAGGTATGGATCCACATTGTGTGTTTGGTGACCATATCTTTAGTCAATGCTTTCATGGATCTGCGGTGTATTGTTCGGTGGCCATGGTTTGAGTCAGTTTACTCTGAGAATAGGTATGCTTACCTCGAGGATGATACATATAATGATATTGTTTGATGTCTGTTTGTAGCTTCCACCGGGATCTCCTTCTCCAACACCCTTACAATAATATTTTGTAAAGTGTTTCGGCCATCATTTTCTCTTCTGACCTTACACTTTAGGGGGCATCTATTACACACCAAAATGTCACACTTAAGTGTTGCATCTATTTACACCTAAGTGTCGCAAGTGTCGTATGCACCTTATTAAGTGTCACATGAACTTTTTCAAGTGTCGTATGCAACTTACTAAGTGTCGCATGAACTTTTCTAAGTGTCACCACCATTGACACCATTGAAAAACATCTTTCATAATCCCTATTTCATTTTGGAGGAAGAAACCCATCATTTGAAAGCCATAAACATACTTTTTACCTTGGTGTTTTTACCATTTTTGAAGGTCAATGCCCCCCTACCCATCTATAGGGAGCATTTATATCTTACCAATGCTCCATGATCCATTATAAGGGAGCATTGATCCCCTTTTTCAATGCTCTGTGCTAAATATTGGGGGAGCGTTGACTTGGTCAAAGGAAGTTCTAACCATTCCACCTTTTTCTAAGGGAAGAAATCCGAGGAGATTCAAGTTTGTTTGGGTCAAGGATTCTAGTCACCCTACTTGGCTCCATCCTACACAATCTCACGAATCCAAATCCCAACTCATGGAAAAAAATCCTCAACTAATTCCCAAAATATCTCATGATGGTTAAGCCTCTAAACCCTATATAATGAGGGCATTTCCAAGGTGACATGGTGTTACGAGGGAAAAACTCTCTATGGACAGGGTAAACCACAACAGACAGGTATGACTGCATAAATATACTCAATTCCAACATATGTTATATAAACCAATGTGCAAGCAAGATAAGAAAGAATCCTACCTCATTCCAATGTTTGATGATGTTACACCGTTGAGCACTTTGACCCAAAGCTTTGTACCTGCAACAAGTTCTCAACAAACAAGCAAAGCAAGTATATAGTGATAATATAAAGGGGTTAGCACATTAGATAGCATAATCCATTAATAAACATTACAAATATGCCCATGGATAATAATCATATATTTGCACAATACCAATTGGACAGGAAAGGAGWATTTCTATTAATAAATGATCAGCAGAAGCGAAAACATTACAGACTTCTGTGTCGGCATGGTTCGAAACCAAGAAACCAAGTTCCTTCCAACTGGGTCTCCACCACTTCAATCCTCCACCAAAGGAAAGCTCATAGAAAAGAGACAATGAGGTTCTCTCAACAATAAGGAAAGAGCTTGGGGGCTGAACATTGTGTTCAGACTTGAGGGACAAAGGGATGCAGACTCAATATGAAGTAATTTCTCCAGAGTAACTTTTCTCTCAAAGTTGAATGTTTTCTCCTCCTTTTCCATAGCTCGGAATTGTGTTCTTATAGCCTTCAAAATGGAACTGAAGGGCTGGGTCAGAACGTTTCCAGTATATGGAAGACCAAGGATCAGAGATCTCCTGTCGTGACATGGAAACTCGACTTCATTTTGTATTTTCTGGCACAAATCCTGATGTATGTAGGCTGTAGTGGATCATCCTGCATATACACATGTTGTATAGTAGATAGGGCGCGTATATGTGGGAAAATATGTATTTTTAGCTTTGGATTCATCAAAAAGAGATGACAAGTCTGCATAGGGAAATGGAAAAAGGCCCTCTATGTAAGATAGCAATGGTGAGGAAAATATTTCTATAACAGATACCCCCTAATATGTGAGATCATAGGAGTATCTACGATTTCCGAAATACATTATAAATAACCCATAAGTGGAGTGGTGTAGACCCAGCTGGAAAGACTAGTTGCTCATTACATTCTGTGTTGACTTTACATACATGGCTTTAAATAGAATACAATGCAGATCCATGTGGAAAATATACCAAATAAGTGTCCATGGCCATGAATACGCAAATACAAATGAGTTTATATGACAAAAGTTGTCATAATCACGAACAAGGCCCAGTAGAACTAGTCTCAAAACCAATCTGAATATATTTGTATACGATGGAGTATAATCTAATGTCCCATTATTACTATAGTCAAATAGGTGTTGGTTCAATGAAAAGGAAGCAACATCTCAGGAAAGTTGTGGCCACATAGTGATGTCTTCAATTCTTCTACACATCCGCCAAAGGTGCAAGTCTACATCATGTGAATAAACGAGTTGAGGTCGAACACACTGAGACATAGTTTGATTACCGGTCATTGAGGTATACCGTTAACAGACGCGAGACAACCTACCAATAATGAAAGTAGGTATCAAGGAACCAAGCAAATTCCTACAAGTGTGAATAAAGGAGTCGATGTCGAACACCTGAGGAATCCATTAATCAGGAGACATTGATGTATTCCCATATGTCAATGGTGAGAGAGCCTGCCACTAATGATTGCAAGTCTCAAGGTACTCATAAAACTCTAGGTCTCAGATCCAAAATAAATGACTTGAATTCGATGGAAAGAGACCCACTGAAAGGAGAGAATTAAGGCATCTCTCATCAGTCAGCACGAGGAACAAATCAGGAGCTTCATAATTTGGTGGATATCGGATGAAGAACATGTTCACGAACCAACGAACCTGTGCATATTTCGCGTGTGCCAAATGCAAACGGTACACAAAAAAGACCCTCTGAATAGTAGCCAATGATGAAAACTGTTGACAAAGGCGAGGAAACCACCAATAAGGATAATGGAATTCAAGACACTGCACAAATCCCAATGTGTGAATAGATGTCTTGTGTCGAACACAAGGGAAACCACCCAGTCACCAACCAATGATGAAATGTCGACTGCTAGGTTCAAGGTGACCTACCAATGATGAAAGTAGGGATAGGGTGCATGATAAGACCATAGTATCATGTGATTCTGAGACAAATTGAGGGTATGGCCGACATACAAAGTCAAGAGTTCTGAGGAATGGCTGACACAAGTTGATAGACTTTCTTTGAACAAGAGCATGAGACATGTGGTAGACTCTGACAACATAGACTCAATGATGTAACTATTTGATGCAGGATGCATCAATAATGTTCTCGATAGGGACTGGAAGAGTAACCAGTCGGTAGAGAAAAACTTTGTAATGAGATCAGATTCCTAAGGCCATGCTAAACCCAAAATTACGATGACATGAGGACTCAACAATTTTATGCTCTGCTCAAAGGAGACATGACTGCTACCAATTATAATATAGTACTCCCCTCCCACCCGTATTTTTTTTTTTTCATAACAAATGAATGCTATGATACAGAGGAGGAAACGAGTGTCACAACTAAGCAAAACTAGTTCCAGCAGTGGAACATACCTATGCTCAATGCAAGGAAATGCATGCGGGATATGGACACTCGAGGTGATGTTCCCTCCAGGGTATAGGGTGTCAAATTGTGAAGGATATAAACAAGGCTCTTCTTGGTTGAGGATGCAAAAATAGCTTAGGCAACGATTTATAACGCAAAGAGAGAAACGACTAAAGGCTCAATACTGCAAGCGATGACATGAGATGCAATCACAATTAACGCCAAAAAATGTCCTTTTTTATGTCTTTTAGTCTACTTGGTGTGAAAAAGGGATAAACTTCTGCCAAATAGACTTCTTTTCAAATCCAATTTACGAGTGTGAAAAAGACAAGTTCACTTGACGATCTTTTCTATTTTTGGTAACGATCCGGAAAAAAGCTTAACTAAGACTCATGACCTTTCAAATCCAATTTAACGAGTGTGAAAGGGACAAATCACTCGACAATCTTTTCATTTTTTAGACGAGTCGGAAAAGAGATTAACTAAGACTTGTTATGTTGTTCTAATTAACATGTAAAGGGGGAGGCCAAGGCTCCCGTACCAGTCTTCTATGAAAGGTCAGTATCTTATGGATAGCTGAAAAATTCTTGGGAAAACCCAAAGCTCTCCAAGTTTAGGAGGAGAAAGTGCTAACAAAGTATATAGTCTCCGTGATGGTTCAAATAAGGTCTCTTAATGGAAAAGACATAGGTGGGGGTATGGGATTCCCCATCAGGTCGTCCCAATCGAAGGGAACCTCGTCAGGACTTGGAGGGAGAGAACTCGGGGGAAGAATAAATCTCTCTCATTCAGAAGGAGTAGGATTAGGAATGTTGATGAAATGATTGAAGGTTTCATCAGCCTTTACAAGGAGAGTGGGATTGACCAAATATTGCAATGGTATGACCCCCTCCTCAATTCTCGGTTGAAGAGGATGCATGACAATAGGGATAGGGGACACATCACCCTCGACAATGGGGGTGAGGTTGGGAGAAGAAAGCACCATGTCGATCAAAGGAGGGACAAGGTGTGGGGAAACCACAAATGTCTCAAAATCTGATGGGCCCTTGGGATATCTCCATGCTTATGGTATCTCGGCAGTAGCCAGGCAAAAACGTGTAAGATGACTTCCTTCACAAGTTCTGCAAAGGAATTTAGGCTTACGTCTAAGACGTCTAGGCCTCTCGATGCCCCTAGTGTTGTTTACAATGACTGGTGACACGCTCTCGTCATGACTGGCAGAGGTAAGACAGTCTTCTCCTATATGATGAATAGATGTTGGAGATGTGACACGACTGTGACTCGGGGTGAAAAGGGTGGTTCTCCCAACATAATTGGCAAAGGTTGGGTGTGAGCTATCGGCATAATTTGTAGAAAATGTTGACCCATCTTTGATTTGACTGGCAAAGGTCGGTGATGGAGCACTAGTATGACTAACAGTGACTGGGCTAGCAGTCGATTGTGGCATTTGATGCCAAGGTCTGGGGAAAGATTGGCTTTGAAATATTGCAGGCCAGGAGGGATCCTGGTGTACCCCTTGTCCCTGCCCAGAAAGGTGGTGGCTTACACCAAAATGGTCTGAAGAGGTTTGGACAGACATCATCACAGAGGTCTTCGAAGATGCTGAGGTAGGATAAGAATTATTCAAGTGATGATATATGCTTCCCCCTTGTGAAGGGATATCGTAAAGAGGGTAGCCCAAACCGTAAAATTGATTTTCCCCATACGAAATACCTGGAGGTGCTTGAGGGCCTGTCATGGAAAAAGTGTTCGACGGAACCGACATGGCAGACGAAAGATACATGGATGGTGCGTAATAAGTGGGATAACCACCCATTTGAGCATTGGCTCCTGGAAGAGCATAACTAGAATTGGATCCATAAAATGGAAGGTTCCAACCTCCCATAGGGACACGACTCATATCAAATGAATAAGTAGGCATTGGAGCCATAGTGCCCCCTGATCCAATGCCAGGATTCATATATGTGGGCCAGGGAGAGGATTTCATGGGTGAAGGCATATCAATAGAAAAATGACTAGATACCCAAGATGTGGACTGAGTGTTATAGTTCTGCAAACCATTGTGAAAAGCGAAAGTATCCGTCCCCATGAAATAAGTAGGTATCATGGGATGGGTAGCAGTAAATGAGGGAGCAAAAGAAACTGCACTATCCATGATGATGACACCCAAAAGAGACTTCTAAGGCCAACTAGTAATCAAAGAACATACCAAAATTCAAACGGCCAATATGCATGCAAACGGGATAAAGTGGTTGAGTGGCCTCCCTTGCTAAAGAAGGTATGTCTCCTCCAAGAGGGACCTGGGACTCCTCACTAAAGTTTGGAGGTAACAGAATCAGTTATAGGGGCCCTCGTGGGCTTAACAGCCAGTCAGTCAGATCCACCCGGAGAGGTAATCCTCCATAAAGGTTGTGTGTTGTCTAACCCCTATCTGAACCAGGGTACAAGTAGAATAACCCCTACAAGTAACCTATGAGATACTTAAGTCAAGCAACTAATAAACCTCTGTATAACCGATGCACATGCGAGCAATCAAAAGTATGGATTACTGTATGGGTAGGGTAGCAAATCCTGAAACCTTGAAATCATTGCCTCTCACATAGGTATGGGTACTAGAAAGATCCCCAAATATGAATAAATCCACATAAATATCTCTGATGCTAGAGTATCCAGGGGTTATCCCTTCAACTAATTTCACACGACCTCGTGATTAACTCCGGTGTGAGTGGAGCCTCCTGATCTTACCAATTATACAATGGACTTCTCAACTCCCTGTCTCAGACACATATGTTGATTTAATTGCCTTGGATAAGTTTACTCACAAAATCCTATCCCAAGGCACTAAATCCTAGACTAGTTTGTGCACCCTAAAAATAAAATCATGGTTAATCAATTTTAGTTTAAAGCATAAATTTTATTGGTTGTGATTACTCAAAAGGGTATGGAAGTGAAACTCATGATATTATGACTCTGCAACAAAATAAATATAAATATAAGGCAAAGTCTAATTTTAATTTTTCAATGAATGATATGCGTATAAAAACAATGTAATTTTCAATTTCAACTCTGCAATTCAGAAGTAAAATGCAATATTTCACTAAATGCACTAAGTTAATGATAAAGATTCAAAAGACAAAAATGCCAAGCAATGTAAAATGCCTATTTTTTTTGTATTTTCAATATATTAAAGAGAAAATCATGGACTGAAAAGCAACCTGATATATACATTATACTTTGTATAAACTGAATGACTTAAGCAGAATACCAAGCAGCCAAGCAACATCCCAGAGTTAAAGGACAAATAAAAAATGAAAAACGATGAGAAAGACTACACCCAAAAATTGAACTCCAAACAGGTTTCCTGTCAACCTAGAGAAGCTCAACATGCACTACAGAGACCTAAGAAGGATCAATAATCATCAAATCCCACCCAACAATCACAAAACCAAGAGAACAAGCAAGGAAAAGTGGTATACGCGACTGTTCAGGAAAACAGTGTGAATATACGTAGCTTGCATTGAGACAACACGCATGTATACGCGATTGTCAAGGAAAAAGGTGCCTACAGGCTTGAAAACAAGGCCAGGCAAGTGAAAAAGGTTGAAAACTCAGACCCGGAGTGAACATAATCTGTCAAGAAGTGATACGACAAGACACACAAAGGAAAGAGAGCAATGCAAGGAGAAAAAGTACTTTAACCCTTAGAAAGAAGATCTCTCCCCAGTGGAGTCGCCATTTCTATTACGAGGGAAAAACTCTTTATGGCTAGGGTAAACCACAACAGACAGGTATGACTACAGAAATATACTCAATTACAACATATTCTATAACAACATATTCTATATAAACCAATGTGCAAGCGAGATAAGAAAGAAGCCTACCTCATTCCAACGTTTGATGATGTTCCACCATTGAGCACTTTGACCCAAATCTTTGTACCTGTAACAAGTTTTCAACAAACAAGTAGAGAAAGTATAAAGTAATAGTATAAAGGGGTTAGCACATTAGATATCATAATCCATTAATAAACATTACAGATATTCACATGGATAATAATCATATATTTGAACGATACTAATTGGACAGGAAAGGAGTATCTCTATTAATAAATGATCATCAGAAGCGAAAACATTAAATACTTCCGTATCGGCACGGTTCGAAACCAAGAAACCAAGTTCCTTCCAACTGGGTCTCCACCACTTCAATCCTCCACCAAAGGCAAGCTCATAGAAAAGAGACAATGAGGTTCTCTCAACAATAGGGAAAGAGCTTGGGGGTTGAACACTGTTTTCAGACTTGAGAAACAAAGGGATGCGGACTCAATATGAAGTAATTTCTCTAGAGTAACTTTTCTCTCAAATTTGAATGCTTTCTCCTCCTTTTCCATAGCTCGGAATTGTGTTCTTATAGCCTTCAAAATGAAACTGAAGGGTCGGGTCAGAACGTTTCCAGTATATGGAAGGCCAAGGATCAGAGATATCTTGTCGTGACATGGAAACCCGACTTCATTTTGTATTTTTTGGCACAAATCCCAATGTACATGGATTGTAGTGGAGAAGCATGTGTATACGCATGTTGTATAGTAGATAGGGTGCGTATATGTGGAAAAATATGTATTTTTAGCTCTGGATTCATCAAAAAGGGATGACAAGTCTGCATAAGGAAATGGAAAAAGGCCCTCTATGCAAGATAGCAATGGTGAGGAAAATATTTCTATAACACATGGGAGAACAGACTTCATAGTGTCAAACCATTGATTTTAGGGGGAGAAATCCATTGAAGAATCATCATTTTGATATCAAGACATTGATGCAAGGGCTGGACAAGAGATCTTGGATAAGTTGTTGCAATTTCAAAGGTGATTTTTAAGTGTTTTCTTTATTATCTTTCCACTAATATAAACTTGGCCTATTCCCATGTGTTCAAACATATGCTTGTCTATTGTTGTTTCAATCATCATAGATAGATATTTGTTTCCTAACCATATATAGTAGAATAAAGAGATTATCCATTGTAGGTCATGTCTTGCACCTAGGATCTTGGAGATCAAGGTCATAGGTTGGAGAAGCTAGGATGAACAATGTAAAATGGTACACCACATTCTCTTCCTTATTTATATTGGTAAATATAGGTCTAAAGGGACATTATTTTCCATTTTTTTGCTTCTGTACTTGGATGAATGAATGGGTCTTGGTCCAAAGGGGAGTTCAACCTGTCCATAGGGTGAAATTTTTCACAACAGAAAAATGGCGACTCCACTGGGGACTGATTGTTACTGTTTCTAGCTTCCTAGCCCTTTGAATATTAATTTTCCTTTAATGTTTCTCATGTTCATGCTTGTTGCTTGAACCTTTCCTACTTTCTAGTGAATCTGGGAAAATTTTGGTGTTGCTTTATCCACTTCCAAGCATCAGCGCTTCCCCATAGTGGCCAATAGAGTGTTTAAAACCCTTATCAATTCTCCCTTCCAGTGTTCTAGAGAGAATTGACCTCTGTTCAATGCCATGTCTACCTCCTTATAAGAGCATTGATCTCCTCCTTGGGTCATCTTTCAACCAATTTTTCTTGCTTCTCCTCATATTTTTCACTCAGATATTTGCAATAGATTCCTCTAAACTTGGTTATGACTTTGTTTGATTAAAACAACTATGATCACCGAATTTCCTTGCCTCCTTTGAGCTTGCAATAACTTCAAAATTAAGGAATGAGCATGACTTCCATAGGTTAACTTTATCCTTGGGTCAAAGTCTGTCTTACCAGTGGCTTGATCCTCCTCATGAAGGTTTTCAAACTCTTGTTCTCCTGATTTAAAACCTTATCTTGAAGTTTTCTTCACTTGATTTGGAATTACAAGTTGGAAGTTTTCAAATAGTGTTTTATTTTCTCTTTTTCATTTTGAGTCCTTGATTGAACAAGTTTTCTCACACTTGATTTCTTTCAGTTCTCATAAAAATTTTGAGTGCAATTTTTTTGGTTTCTTTTTTCTTCTTGTTCCTTTGTGTCAAACATTGATTTCTTTCATTCTCATTGAACGATAGGAAGCATAAAAGTTTAGGATTTGAAGAGATTTCATTGCACATACAATCAAACAAAGAGAATTTCAACATTCTTAGGAGTTTTGTTTTAGTACATGTCTTGAAAGAGTTAGTCTTGTATTTTCTTTAGGATTTCAGATTTGTTTGATAGTTTGGCATTATTTTGAAAAGTTGCATGTTGCATGATATTGAGTGCTTGTTAAGAAGAGCATAACTCTTCTCCTTCTCATAGATAGAATTCAAAAAAAGGAAGCGATCACATTTCATTCTTTTTGCATTCTATTGGAGTCGAGTCTCACACATCATTAGTTTCATCTCCATGGACCTTTATGAGTAAACAAAGCCATTAAAATCAGCTAGCATCCTAATAAAATCAGATAGACATTTTTTTTATATTACACCAACAATAGCATAAGTTTAGAATCTTTGGACTAGGAAAAGTGAGTAAATTGTCCAAGATTACTAAACAAGACTGTAGAAAACTAAAGAGTGATCAAATCCAACGGTTTTATAGGCATAGCCGGGAACCCCCTCTAACATAGGGGATAAACATGAGGTCACACGTGGAAGACAAGTGGAGATTACCTCTCCAAAGATTGACCAATTGTAGCGTAAAGAGGGTATTTTGGGGTTTTTTCTTGAGAAACTACTAGTTTCATTTGGTCTCGGTGCTTCGTGAATCCTAAATCTGTTTGGGGTCGTTAGGAGTCTTACTTTTCCACTTGTATTCATTTCTCTTGAAGAATTTAATACTTTGTTATCATCCCCACGTGTTTAATCTTGATTTTCGATTGTACCTCCCCCGGAGGCCGACTGCAATTTGGTAACCTTAGTGGCCTTTCCTAGGTATCTACAGAGGTGATTATGGGGAGTTTTGCACTGTACCTGGGGTAGATGTTGCATCACAATTTCAGTACCCTTGGAGAGTGACCCCGTGAAGTGAGGGTTGCTTGCAACGAGAAGGGATGTTACATGGAGGTTGGGGTAACTGCTTCTCATATCTTCATTGGTGACTGGATATCCCGTCTTTGGAAGATCCTTCTACTGTTGCTTGGTTGATTATCTGTAGATATTTTTAGGGGTGTGTGATTTTGGAGTTCATAGTTGGCCTTAAGGATTGTTATTTTTACTTTCACTATGGTCAATCAAGGGCTTCGAAGATCTCACAAAATGTAAGGTTTAGATCCTAAATTTCAGGAACTTCAACACGACCCTTCTTAGGAAGGAATGGTCGAAGAACAAACTTCTGAAACTGAGAGTGTAGCTCCTAGACGTGGCCAACATGTAGAAGAACCAGTCACAACCATTGTAGAAGGCCTTGTATCTCACAAAAATCCCCTTTTTACTGATCCACTTATCCCACAACTCGTTGAAAAACTGTCCACGATATTTCTTGATGCTTATTCTTCTTACTATTTACCAGCCATTTCATCCACTAGGCCATCTTTGGGCATGAACCAAATGAATTTTGGTTTTCCAAAGGGATTGGAAGTTTCACCTCATGTACCCAAAACTCCTATATTTAACTCTGCAAGATAACATATCACTTGATCCATGTGGATATCGGTGGCCACCCACCTCTCCCAACTGGCTCACATACAGTTTTCATCCTGGCAGTTTATTTTCTAGCTTTTCGAGTCCTAAACGTTTGAGGTAATTTTGAGGCCCTAAACAACATTTTCTTGGACTCGCCATAGTCACACTATAGATGAATATAGAGTGTGACAAAAAAATGTGTATTGCTCAGATAGAACTTTCCAACGAGCTATCATGCACCTAAAAGAGATATTGTGTGCAAAAGTTACGACCTTGGGAAGTTCATGTACCAACTTAACCCATCAGGGCCCACATGACTTTTGGCACTTCATCTCCTAGGGTTAGGTTTTTGGATGTCTAGGATTTTTTTATTACTTCTTGATGCTAAAAATTCCTTGAGGCCTCATTGTAATTTTCTCAGGTGAATGCAGGTAGCCGCCACATCTCTTCTTAGAGATTAGCTACCACCATTTGAGCAAGATTGTTTCATTCTGCATTTTACAGTTTCAATAGATTTCTTTATTGAATAGAAGCTAAGTTTCACTGTATCTATGTTATTTTTCTATGTATATCTCTGTTAATGTTATAGATTTTTGTTTCATTTTGTTCCGCTCATAAATCCATATTAGTGGTATCATAGCGGTCTGTTCTTCGTTTGTTTCTCTGTGCATGTCCCCAACGAGGTCAAGGTATAAGTAGTTGGGACTTGAACCAATTGATACTTTGGAAGATCGACCTCTCTGAACCCAATGGTTGCCCATGGAAGAAAAGAGAGATGATGGGGTAGTATATCCCTTTAGACTATTGCTCGAGGAAACCCTCACATGATAGAGGAACGAGATGGATAATTTTGCACAAATCCTTTGAATATTTCCAAAAGGCGACACATGTTCCTCGAGCGGAGGCACCACCCCCTTCAAGGTATAGATCAATTTTGATATTCCTATATTTTAAGGTCAAATAGATGTGGATGTTGTAGACAAATGTTTAAAACTTCTAGAAGGGTATTATTTTGTCCATAACTTTTCTGATAGACAAAAGATTACATTTGTACTCCTTAAAGTCATCCCCCATGTCAAATTTTGGTGGGAGACTTTATGAGAGCATAAATAAACAAAGGGATCTACATTATTTTTATTAGCACCCACTTGGGTTTCTTCTAGGGATTTTATTAAGGAAAAATACTACCATGTTGTAAGTTATGATGACTTATATACAAAATGGACCATACTGCAGCAGGAAAGGGACCAAACAATGCCACAGTTCACTAATTTCTTCCATACCTTGCGCATCAAGATGGGTATCAAAGACTCTGAGAGACATATGGTCCTTAAATACCACAATGGTATGCATAAATACATCCAGAAAAAAATGGAATTTTTGGACATCTCATCCTTGGGAGCGGTCTATCGATATGCTTTCAAAATCGAACAGAAGCTTAAACAAAAGACGTAGTAGTTTGGGTCTGCAAACCCCTCACAGTACAAGAAGGGAAAAGGTGGCCCTAACCCATAGAAAAAAGGGCAGAGAAAGGATGGACAACCTCAGGATAACTAGTCTAAACTGAAAACAAATAAGGACAATGGGGAGACAAATAAATACACTGGGAAATGGTGTAGGTTCCATAAGATCCCCTGGCATAATACCATTGAATGTCTCTCAAAGTATTCATTGGTAGCCAAGGTGAAAGAATATTAATGATATGTGGGCTCCGAATCAGAGTCAAAACCATAAAAAGGGAGACAGATCATTGACCCATAACCTAATGCCACTATCACTACAACCAAGGTCCAGCCTGATGAACTTGATGAACCAGAGGAAGGTGAGCACCTCTTTCATTAACAGATGTGGGTGAAGGGTACTCCAGTGCACTTCATCGTTGATAGAAATAGCCAGAAGAACCTCATCTTAGTGGAGGTTGTTTGTTGATAACACCACACCCATAGTCCTACACCATTATATGGCTCTGCCAAGGGAGGGATCTTTACATCAGCCAACAATGTCGTCTTCCCTATGGCATCAAGCCCTTCAAAGTTGAGGTATTGTGTGATGTCTCCCCCTTGAATTTTTTGATTTTCTTTTAGGCCAAACTTATTTGTGGAAATTTCATGTTGTATATGAGTCTAGGCCTCATAGGAAATTGTACAGGATACCTGATTTTGTCCCACCTACTTTCATTTCCTTGATCTCTTCCAAGCAATGAAGGAAGGTCATCTCTCAAAATGGGAAGTTTTTCTTCTTCATTATTCATGCTCAAAGTGAGAAGAAAGTTGCAACCACATCCATGGCCTCCATGACAGGTCTCTCCATGTAGTAGAAGTAAGTGGATAAGGTCGTGGAAGAATACAAATACATTTTCTCCTCATCCACTAAGGTACCTCTGCACTACCATGTCAAGCACTCAATCTATCTGACCCTATGCGCACCGCTACCCAATGGGCCAGTCTATCATCATTGTCTGTCATAAAATGAGGAAATCAAGCACCAGATCCAAGAGATGCTCGAAAAGGGTCATATCCAACCAATATAATCACCTTGTGGAAGCCCAATCGTAATTGTGAAGAAGAAATATGTGACATGGCGACTTTGCATTGATTAACGATCCCTAAATAAAATCACGGTCAAGAATCGATACCCAATTCCTCGAATCAATGATCTCCTTGACTAGATCAAGGGATCCAAATACTTCAGTGAGATTGATTTGAAGTTTGGCTACCACCAGGTCCCAAAAGAGAATATCGATGTATGGAAGACTGCCTTCAAGTCCAAAAAAGGTCTTTTCTAATGGTTGGTCATGCCCTTTGCCTTGAAACATTCCCCATCAACTTTCATGAGGATGATGGACAATATCTCACGACATTTCACTAATTATTTTTGGGTGGTGTATTTGTATGACATCCTCGTCTTCAGGAAGAGGTGGGCGGAACACTTGCAACATATTCAGTAGGTTCTGCACACCTTGTGGCAACACAAGATATATGAAAATTTGGAAAAATGCTCCTTCTACATGAAGAGGGTCCAGTAACTAGGCTACATTGTTGATGAGCATGAGGTTCATGTCGATTCAGGTCATCCATGACTGGCCAGCCCCAACCACACTCACTAATATTCAAATCTTATTAGGCCTTGCTAATTTATATCGCAAGTTTGTGTTGGGATTCTCCCTCATTGCATGGGCCCTTAGCCAAGTGACCAGGGGTGGTGGAAAGGAAACCGTCATGTGGGGCCAGTCGCAACAGAAAGAATTCGATGATTGTAAGAAGCACTTGTGCTCAGCCCCGGTGCTCTCATTACCCAACCTACAATAGCCTTTTTAGTTTGAGAAAACTACTTCAGACTATGTTGTGGGCGCAATTCTCACTCAACATGGACATCCCATGGCCTATCATAGTGAGACGCTACCAGATATCGTCCATACATACCCCACTTATGAAAAAGAAATGTAGTCCATTCTATAAGCCTACCTCTAGTGGAGGCATTACATTCTCAGGAAGGAGACAATCATCCACATTGATAATAATTCTTTGCAGTTCATACAGACATAAGGAAAATTGCAGAATGAACGCCATAAGAAGTGGTCCACATACTTGCAACATTTCCATCTCAATGTCAAGTATAAGATAGGGAGCACCAACCACGTCGCTGAATGCCTCATTTGACGTCCAATTGAAACACTAACCATGGTGTTATACTCATGTGGACATGAGACCTTCGGATGGCCCCAATTCTACGAGAGAGATCCTGACTTTTCCACTACCTACCATATGTTGTGCACAAACACAACTATCATTGATTTCCATATTTAGGATGGGCTTTTGTGTCATCTGGGCCATCTCTATGTCCCATCAAGCGAGTGATTGAAGATGATTTGGGAAGCTCACTACAATCGGGTGGTAGGACACTTTAGCGTAGAAAATACAGTGGCAGTGTTGCAGCAACATTTCTATTCATTTAGATTTCTGTGGTGAGAGATTTGTTTAGAAATTGTCGGAAGAACCACAGTGTTTTTGATAGCTTGTCGACATTTCGGATCCACAACAGGATCCATCTCTTTTAACACCAGGATTAAAGAGCATAGTGCTGACATCAAGAATGAACGAACTCGCACCTCATCACTAGCCGAACACTCTCTCACAACTAAGCATCATATACGCCTAGAAGACACCAAAATCTTAGCTAAAGAAGACCATCTCTTTAAAAGATGAATTAGAGAAGCAATCGAAATCATCAAAAATCCCGATAACCTAAATAGAGACAATGGCCTAGAGATTAGTGAAAGTTGGATCCCGCTCATTCAGGAAAGAAAACATTACTAACCTTATCCTCAGGACTCTAGAACTTACACCCTTACTTTTCCCGAACCTTAACTTAACTTGATTATTAAAACCAATTTTTACCAACATACCTTATTAAAATCCTTATGACATACATTAATAATAATATTATTATTACCTTTTTTACAAATTAAACCTAACTTAACCTTAACCAGCATAATACTTTAATAATTACTAACATCAATTGGATAATTAAAATTAAATCATTTCCAAGACCAACCTAATTAATACCAACATTTAATTTTCTACCACTAATATAACAATAATAATATTATACTACCTCAATAAATTAACCCTAATTTAACCTACAATTAGCATAAAAATTAATAATAATATTAACACCATTTGGTTTATTAAATTAAACCACTTAATTTATTAATTAACAAAATCTCTATTAAATACCTAATTTAAAAAATCTTCTCAAACCTAGGGTTTCACATAGCCGACTTTAGATTTACCACACCCCTCATCATTATTTATTAGGGTTCCTCTCTTATTTTTCCTCGGGCATTTTTGTCCTGAAGATGGATCCTGTTGTGGATCTGAAACGTCGACAAGCTATCAAAAACATTGTGGTTCTTCCGACAATTTCTAAACAACATTTCTATTGGTCAAAACTTCGACGGAATGTCAACAAGTATATCAAGTCCTGCATGGACCGTGCCATTGCCAAACTGACCATTAAGAAAAAAAGGCATGTACACCCCTTTTCCTACTCTCGATAGGCCCTAGGAATCCATCTCGATAGACTACATGTCGAGCATTCCTTCAACCAAACAGAGAAATGATTGTGTTTTCGTGGTTATTGATCGATTTTCCAAGATGGCGATTTTGGCCACCTGCCAGAAGAGCATCACAACAGATGCCACTTCCAATATCTTCTTTGAATGAGTGTGGGTACATTTTGGGATACCACAAACCATTTTCTCATACCGGTACATCTGGTTCCTGAACGCAATATGGTTGATCCTTTGGTCACATCTAGACACCAAGCTCACCAAATCCATGACGTTCCACCCCCAAATGGATGGCCAAACCAAGTTTGTCAACAGGATGATCGTGCATATCTTGCGCATGTACAATTCCAAGCATCTACACACATGGGATGAGAGTCTTCCCTATGTTCAACACAGTTACATTAGAACCATAAATAGCTCAATCGACCACAACCCCTTTCAGGTGGGGTTGGGATTTCAACCATTGGGTCCCATGGATGTTGCACTACCCCTTGCATTCACAAAGGAAAACTTGTCGCATTCTCAAATCAAAGCCGACAAAGCCACCTGGTTAATTGATTGAATCCACCACATCTACCAACAGGTTCATGATATTTTTCAGAAGTCCAATTCCAAGTACAAGAAGTGCCATGATCAACATCAGGTGCCACACAAGTTTCAGGTGGGAGATAAAGTTTGGTTGCATTTGTAGAAAGAATGTCTGACATGACCCCATTAGAATATTCTTCCACTCCGCTATGGACCTTACACAATCACCAAGGTTGTCGGTGACAATGAGTTTGAGCTCAACATTCCCACCTTCCTTGTCTTCCACCCAGTGTTTAATGTAGACCTCCTTCAACCATATTTTCCACCATTATCGGACACCTCATAGATAGCAGAACAGTTGACACCAACAGAGCCCAAACCTGACTACATGGAACATGCATCCACTAATCATATCATGGACACATAGGTCAAGGGTACTCACTAATATAATATTCAGCTTTATCGTGTTGTCAAAGCGGGGCAACTCTTGCACCAAGGCAAGTGACTCACCAGGGGCCAAACTCAACAGAAATTTCTTCATCTAATGGGGGAACTCAACATAATGGAGACCATTACTTCCTAATGGGAGTGGATTGATCCAGGTGGATATCGGTGGCCACCCACCTCTTCCAACTATCTCACCTACATTTTTCATCTTGGCAGTTTATTTTCTAGCTTTTCGGGCCCTAAAATTCCAGGGCCATTTTGAGGCCCTAAACAACATTTTTTGGGCTCACCATAGTCACATTGTAGAAAAATTCAAAGAGTGATGGAAAAATGTGTAGTCCTCGGATAGGACTTTCCAACAGGCTATCGTGCACCTAAAATGGAGATCGTATGCAAAATTTACGACCCGGGGAAGTTGATGTACCAACATACCCCATCGGGGCCCACATGAATTTGGGCACTTCATATCCTAGGGTTAGGTTTTTGGATGTATAGGGTTTTCTGATTACTTCTTGATGCTAAAAATGCTTGGATGCCTCATTGTAATTTTCTCAAGAGAATTCATGTATCCTCCACATCTCTTCTCAGAGTGATCCAGATGGATCTCAGTGGCCATTCACCTCTTCCATTGAATCACCATTATGAGCCTATGGTTTTGATAAACCATGATATTCACCCTTTTTATGGGGAATGGAATGTAATGTCATCTTCATTTGTTAATTAAAAACATCATTTAATTATTTCATAGTCATCTTATGTACATGCCTACAACATAGTGTTAATGCACTGGATCCCATTAGAACTCTGCAGTTAAGTGCACTTAAGCCAGAGTAGTACTGGGAGGGGTGACCACCCGGGAAGTCCTACTATTTTATATGCTTATGGAATTTTATAAATTTAGTCCAATTTATCCCACATTCATCATGGGAGTTGTTTTCCTCTCACTCTCTCATATATAATTGAGGTGAAGGAGGCCCTTTAAGCATGCAATGGAGTGTGATGTAAAGCTTGTTGTGAATGAAGCGTAGCCAACATCTCTTTATTTTTAGAGATAAGATACCCCATTCTGCCAGTTTGTGTTCTACAGTGTTTTTCTCTCTTATTCATTTATAAAAGTTGGTTTTCACTATATTTCTGTGTTTCTTGCAATATTTCTGTGTGTTTCCTTTTTATATCTCTGTTATATTTTTGTCTTCACATCGTTCTCAAAATAATCTGGATCGTTGGTATCAAAGCAGTCTACTCCTTGTCATTTCTCATAGCAGGTCCCCAACGAGGTCAGGGTATAGATATTTGGGTCTTGAGCTAGTTTCATTCGAGGAAAAACACTATCTCTAGCCCAAGTGACCTCCCATGGCAAAAGAAAAGAGAGATGAAAGAGCATGACATCATTTCAAGATGTTGCTCGAGGAATCCCTCGTGCAAAAAAGGAACAAGATGATGGAAACATTTGCTCAGATCCTTCAAAGACTACCAATGGCGACAACTAAGGCATCTTCAACAAGAAACCATTTCGCAAGTGTGACACCCTTCAAGGTACAAGTCAATTTTGATATCCCCTTATTTGAAGTCCAGATAGATGCAGATGCTCTAGAAAAATGGTTGAATTTGCTAGAAGGTTATTACTTTGTCCAAAAATTTCTTGACAGTGAAAATATCACATTTGCACTCCTTAAATCCCTTCACCATGTTATATATTGGTGGGAAGGTTACTGGGAGAGGTACATCGTGGATGAATCTACACTATTTGGGAGAGAACCCACTTGGGCAGCCTTTTTATATTCCCTAAAGGAGGATTTCTACCCTGTCGGAAACTATGATGACCAATACATGAGATGGACAACTTTGCGTCAGAAAAGAGACCAGACGGTGTCGTAGTACACCAACATATTTCATACCTTACACTCAATGTTGGGTATCAAAGACTCTGAGCGACACTTGGTTTTGAAGTATTGCAGTGGTATACATAGGTACATCCAAATAGAGATGGATTTCTTGGACATCTCATCACTAGGAGTTGCTTATCGATATGCAGTCAAAATTGAGCATACATTCAAGCAACATAGTAAGTGGGATAAGCATGGACAAATCAAGGAAGGCCAACCTCAAGAGAGCCAGTCCTAGATTCAGGCAAAGAAGGGTAACACGAAGTCTAAGAAAGACACTGGAAAGTGGTGTGAGTTCCACAAAAGCTCTTGGCACAGCACTGATGAATGTCGCTCAATAGAGTCAGTCATTGGTGGTCGAGCTCAAAGACAAAGATTCGAACCCCGACTTGGACCCTGATTCAGAAAATAATAAAAGGAGACAAATCATTGATACAGAACCCACTGCTACAGTCACAACTACAACAATCCAACCAAAATAGGATCCTGAGGAGGGGGAGTGACTCTTCCATTCAAAGATGTGGGTGAAGGGGACCCCACTGCATTTTATTGTTGATAGTGGAAGCCAAAATAGCATCATCTCAGTAGAGGTTGTCAATCAATTGGATTTTCCAACAACACCACACTCGCAACCATACAACATCGGGTGGGTTCACTAGGGTCAAGATCTTTGCATCAGCCAGAAGTGTCACCTATCCTACGGCATCAAGCCCTTCAAGGATGAGGTATTGTGTGATATTTCCACACTGAAATTCTGTGATGTTCTATTAGGCTAGCCATATATGTGGATGCATCATGCTATTTATGAGTCTCGGCCCCATAGCATCATTGTTACTCTAGGGGGTCATTTATACTGGATACCAGAGATAGTTTCGACTATTGTCCCACCAAAATAATGCCACAAAGTAATCTCTCATACTGCAAAGTTTGTCCTCTTCAAAATCCTATCAGAAGGTGAATAGAAGGAAACTGCAACCATTGTAGCCTCATCCCAAGACCTTTCTTTCCAACAGAAACAGATCGACAAGATTGTAGACAAGTACCAAGATGTTCTTTTTGCACCTATGGGGGTGCCTCCACAGTGCCCAGTCAAGCAAGGTTATAACACAACCATTCATACTCTTCATGTTTCATCTTCACCGATAGAGTCCTCCCACACTCAGGTAGATCATGCATCTAGTTTGATTGAACAGATCCAACCCCACCAGCAACAGGTTCATGACATTCTTCAACAAGCTAAGCAAGATAGCTTCTTCAACAAGGCAAGCAGTGCACCAAGCTTCAGATTTAGCAGAATTCTCCCCGTCTCACAAGGTAACTTGATGCAATGGGCACCATTTCTTCCTAAGGGGGGAGGAATGATCCACATGGATCTTAGTGGCCATCCACCTCTTCCATTGAATCACCATTTTGAGCCTGTGGTTTTGATAAACCATGATATTCACCCTTTTGATGGGGAATGGAATGTAATCTCATCTTCACTTGTTAATTACAAGCATCATTTAATGATTTCCTAGTGGTCTTATGTGCATGCCTACAATATAGTGTTAATGCATCAGATCCCATTAGAACTTCGCAGTTAAGCGCACTTAGGCTAGATTAGTACTGGGATGGGTGACCACTCGGGAAGTCCTACTAGTTTACATGCCTATGGAATTTTATAAAATTAGTCTGATTTATCCCACATGCATCATGGGAATTGTTCTCCTCTCACTCTCTCATATATAATTGAGGTGAAGGAGGCCCTTTAAGCATGCAATGGAGTGTGATGTAAAGCTTGTTTCGAAGGAAGTTTGTGTTCTACAATGTTTTTCTCTCTTATTCATTAATAGAAGTTGGGTTTCACTATATTTTTGTGTTTCTTGCAATATTTCTGTGTATTTCCTTTTTGTATCTCTGTTATATTTTTGTATTCATGTCATTCTCAAAATAATCTGGATCACAGAGACTAGCTACCATCATTTGAGCAAGATTGTTTCATTATGTATTTTACAGTTTCAACAGATTTCTTTATTGAATAGAATCTAAGTTTCACTGTATCTCCCTTATTTTTCTTTTAATATCTTTGTTAATTTTATAGATATGTGTTTCATTTCTTTCAGCTCATAAATATGGATCATCACTACTGGTTTTTCTTCTTCTTCACTGGGAACATCCATGACCCAGGTTACTCCGACACAACCACTTGCGAGTACATCTCCAGCCAAGTAATATTTTTGCTTCACTAATCCCACATATGCACACACCAAGTGATTTACTTGGTCGTCCCATCCATCAGATGGATAACAGTCAAGTCATTCAAACAATCATGTTTACACAAGCTACTAAACCCACATATCCAACTTTACAAATGGGATTTCTCCTATACCCTTCACTGGATCTCAACATTCAGCTGGGGGGGAACCTTTTGTTGGGGGGAAACCCTCAACTATGAGGAAAACTCCTATATATAGGCCACATAAACAAACCTAGGCGAAATACACCCATGCAGGTCCTTCCATCCCCATTACTACTAGCCTGTATCCTGGAAAACCATATCCAGGAGTTGCAAATCCTTTAAGGGGTCAACCTAATCGGACGATCATTCCTTCGCAAGGAACTTTACCCAATCAAACTATGAACCCCGTGATTCCAACACAACAATCCCCTCAAATAAATTATATGGGAGGTCCATTGGGCCAACCACAATACATGAGGGGACCTCCAGGTCAACCGTAGTACATGGGGGGACCATCTGGTCAACCACAATACATGGGGGGTTAGCCATAGTACACGGGAGGACCATTTGGTTTTTCCATCCTGTCGTAAGATATATATGGTCATGATGGTGTTCCTCTGGCACATGGTTACTACTAGTATCCACAGGATAATTGAAAACTTTCATTCTTGTCTACATTAGATATTCCTGATTTGTCGTGTTTGGGAAATGATCCCATACTGTATGCCCCATTCTGCCCCCCTATCCCTGCCAAAATACTGTTTGATATCCAAATATTCAATGGGATACATGGAGAATACCCTAATAACCACGTAACGACCTTCTATCTCTGGTGTTGTTCAAACTCCTTGATGGACTGTTCCATTTGGTTATGACTTTTCCAGAGAACTCACCTTTGGACGAAAGAAGGGGTCTTGGTCCAAAGGGGAGTTCAACATGTCCGCAAGGTGAAATTTCTCACAACAGAGAGATAGAGAGGTAAGACAGAGAATGGGGGAGATTAGGGGAGGGAGGGAGAGAGGGAAACAAGGATAGAGGGGAAAGGCGGGTGGAGATATCGACGGAGAAAGAGATGGGTGGGGGATGGGAGGAGAGACAGAGTTAAAGAGAGGTAGGGAGAGAGGGAGGTGAATAGAGAGGGGGGAAAGAGAGGGGAATGGAGAGAGAGAGAGAGAGAGAGAGAGAGAGGGAATGGAAGAGAAAGAGAGAGAGAAAGAGAGAGAGTGGGGGAGAGTGGGGAAAAGAGGGAGAGAGGGAAGGAGGGGGAGAGGGGAAGAAGGGAGGATAGAGGGAGAGAGAGGGGGGATATGATTGAAGGAGTGGGGGGGGGGAGGGAGAATTATGGGGTGAGAGAGGGAAGAATGTGGAGAGAAGACAAAGAGAGTGAGTAGGGTAGAGAGAGGGGGGGACAATGGGGTAGAGAGAGAGGGGAATAAGGAGACAAAAAGAGAGGGGAAGAGGGGGAAGAGGGAGAGATATATTGTTAAGCCCTAAATAGTGGCTCATTACCCCTTAATTGGGGCATATTACATTATTAATGTTATTTTATTTATGTCGGCTTTATTCCATTAGTTGTAATTATACCTTCTAGTCTCCTATATATACCAAGGAGACATTTTCATTTGGAATCATCTTGTATTTGGACATTTATGTGGGCATAAGGAGGTTTCCCCATCGAAGAGGCTTATTATCTGAATTTATCTCCTTATCAAGGCGTTGATTACTTATTCTGAGGTTTTTCTATGCTATATTGATATTTGGTTCCTAACATATAGTATCAAAGCTCAAGGTCTTATGGTTTCTCTGCTACATCAGAGACACCTTGGAATTTTAGCTATAATTTTTTTTTCTACAATGATTTAGAAGGAACTTCTTGGAGGATATTTATTAGATGGATCAAGGTACGTTGAGTTAAAATTTTAGCTCCTTAGCCCTTATACTTTCGGAGATAAAACCTTTGTAAGATAGGGTTCTGGAATCATCCTGAATTGAGTCATTGCAGAATTTTCGCTATAAATTTTTTTCTGTAACGTTTCAGACCCTGAAATCTGGAGGATATTCACATAAATTAGTAAGGTATCTGTGGTAAAAATTTCATCTTCTGGGGCATCTTAAATTTGTATATACACCCTGTGGAAGATAGGGTATTTGACTAGTCTCAAGCGGGTGTTCCAGGTAAAACAATCATAACTTCATCCTAGAGTATCCAAATTGAGTGAGACTAGTTGCATTAGATAGTGGACAGCCCGTAGTAGTTCTGGTACGAGTTTTAGAATTTATATCAATTATTTTGTGCGGGGCACACTATACAAGTGATATCTCCTAGAAAGGATAAAAATCAACAAGTTGTGGGGAAGTTACCATAAATTCCACTTGGCACATCCAATTTTGATCAGACATGTCGCATTAGAGAGAAGAAATAGCAGAGACCTACAAAAAAGAAAATTTCATACTTAGAAGGGTCGAAATTTTGGAGATACAATAAAAGGAATATTGTCTAGCAGAACCACCTCAAAATCAAGGTTCAAAGTGATACTTGGCCAACATGCCACCAAAAAATGGAACTTCTACACCAAATAAGCCTCCAGACAATCCTACTTGGACTCTTGATGAAGGTGAAGAAATGCCTAGGGACATAAATGATTTACAAAAGAATACAATAACAAAATATGTAATACAAGAGATGATGGATTCAATGGAAGCTAACTTGGAGGCAATAAATACTAATATGGATGGTTTAAAAGAGGAGATCATGGAAGGATTGAAAAATTTCCTAATAGAGAGGACACCTTAAAGTGAAAATGTATCCCATGAAATTCATGATGAGGACACAAGGAAGGTGAATCAAGAATGGATAAACTCCAACTTTGGGTTGAACACCAACCGCGTTCCTAAGATCAATATGAGGAAGTTTGATGGCAAGGACCCAATCACATGGATACTTCAAATGAAACAATTCTTTGATCTACATAATGTGCCACATACACAAAAGGTAGGAATTTCTTCTTTATATTTAGAACCCAATCAATTTGTATGGTATTGATGGATTTTTTCTCACAAATCACTCATCACTTGGACAACTTTCACGGAAGAAATGATAGAACACTATGAGGATACAAGGGGCAATACCTTCTTTAGCCAATTGATAAATCTCAAGCAAAAGGTTCAGTTACAGAGCACATTGAGAACTTCCAAAGATTGAATATAAAGGTAACAGATATTCCATATGA
>ML788988.1:519814-538371 GCA_009831015.1 Picea engelmannii
TTGTGGAAGATGCACTCTCAAGAAAGGATGAAGATGTTGAGGCCTTTCTCTGTGCTATCTCGATCATCCAACCCGATTGGATAATAGAAGCAAGGGATGAATGGAAGAATGACAAAAAAGTGTGGACTCCCATTCAAAGGTTGCAGCATGATTCCAGTGCATCAGATACATTTACATGGGAAAATGATTCACTATGGTACAAATATCTCTTATATTTATGTAAGAACTCCCAACTCAAACAAAAGGTACTATTGGAATTGCATACCTCTCCAGTAGGAGGGCACTCGGGATTTTTGAAAACCTACCATAGGGTCAAGAAGGAATTTTTGAAAACCTTAAAAATGATGTTCAAAAGTTTGTGGCAAAATTCTTGGTTTGCCAACAAAATAAGGTGGAAAAAATTAAGACCCCAGGTCTTTTACAACCATTAGTCATCCCAAGTCAGCGTTGGGAGGAGGTTTCCATGGATTTCATCACAGGGTTAATGAAGTCTGAGGGAAAGAGTGTCATCATGGTGATTGTTGATCAACTGACCAAGTACACACACTTTTGTGCACTCTCTCATCCCTTCAAAGCTAGTACAGTTGCCACTGCATTCATGGAGACAGTTCAAAAGCTACATGGCAGCCTAAAGATTATTGTAAGTGACAGAGATCCCATCTTCACTGGACATTTTTGGACAGAATTATTTTCTTGTTTGTTTACTCAATTGGATCATAGCTCATCTTATCATCCTCAATCTGATGGACAAACCGATATAGTGAAAATATTTATGGAAGGCTACCTTCGTTGCTTTGTCTCTTATAAACAAACACAATGGTTCAAATGGTTACCATTGGCAGAATGGTGGTATAACACTTCCTTTCATACTGAAACAAAAATGACACCATTTATGGCACTCTATGGATACCACCCTCCTTCCATCACTTCTTCACTAAAAGAAAAATATAAGGTTCAAGCAGTGGAAGATCACATCGAGCATCCACAACAAGTTCTCCAAATATTAAAGGACAACCTGACCATGGCACAGAATCGCATGAAACAACAAGTAGATCAACATCGTAGTGAAAGAAGTTTTGAAGTAGGGGATTGGGTGTTTTTAAGACTACAACCATATAAACAGATGTCCCTCAATCAATCCAATAAGGATAATAAATTATCACCAAAGTACTATGACCCTTATAAGGTGTTTCAAAATATTGGTACTATGGCATACAAATTGGAGTTGTCTGCATCTTCACGAGTACACCCAATGTTCCATGTTTCATGCTTAAAGAAGGTTATAGGTGAACAGATCCCAGATCAAGCTATATTTCTAGAACTTTAGGAGGAAGGAAAAATCATATTGGAGCCTGAAGCCATCAATGATATAAGAATTCACAAACTAAGGAATAGATCCATTTCAGAGTATCTCATTAAATGGAGGAAACTACCAGATGAAGATTCCACTTGGAAAGATGAGTATTTTATACAGAAGCATCCAGAGTTACTCAAGTGTTGCAGACAACACTTGTCTCAAGGGGAGGGGCATGTTAAGCCCTAAATAGTGGCTCATTACCCCTTAATTGGGGCATATTACATTAGTAATGTTATTTTATTTATGTCGGCTTTATTCCATTAGTTGTAATTATACCTCCTAGACTCCTATATATATCAAGGAGACATTTTGATTTGGAATCATCTTGTATTTGGACATTTATGTGGGCATAAGGAGGTTTCCCTCTCGAAGAGGATTATTATCTAAATTTATCTCTTTTTCAAGGCGTTGAGTACTTATTATGAGGTTTTTCTATGCTATATTGATATTTGGTTCCTAACAAATATGGGGGGGATACAATGAGGGAGAGAGAGGGAGAGGAATATATATATATATATATATATATATATATATATATATATAGAGAGAGAGAGAGAGAGAGAGAGAGAGAGATTTCATGTTAACAAGAACATGCACATGTGTCTATTCCTAATAACATCTGTGCTTTGTCAATAAATGAAAGACACTTCCACACTAATCCTACCAGAAGAGAATAATAATTTAATCAAGAACACAAATGACATAAGCAATCACACAGTACATCAACATTTTACCTTAGAAACCCTTAACTAGTAAAACCAACATTCCTTTGAGCGTTATGCTCTCTTGTTGTCTTATTCAATAAGAATAAAAGGTTACATGTCCAAACTTGGTCCACACCTAAGATACAATTGACATCATATCCTCTTTCACAGGAAAGAGCAACCCTGTAGCCAATTTGGATTACATATACATGACCAACAACCTACAATTACCTTACAACAACAACCTTTATAGCCTTACAACATGCCTCGTTATAAGATTTACAACAGGAAAATAAATAAATATTGGCGCACAAAAATGGTTACATATCCATGCATATCATTGGATACAAATCCCACAAATCCTGGGATTCTGCTACAGGCGACTCCAAGTCTGGTTTACCAGTCGGCCTTCATTCAGTCTCTAGTCGTTCTTCTCACACCCACGCTTTGACCTCTTCTCGGTTGACTTGTCGTCGATATCTTTGAATTTATTCAGTCGACTTCCTCGACCTTTGAATTGTTGTCGATCCACCTTGACTTTGACCTATTGTTGATCCTCCTCGACTTCTACTTGTTGTCGATCCACCTCGACTTCAACCGTCATTCAATTCACCTCGACTAGAATTTCACTACAAAGAATATAACAACTCAACATTCTCCCACTTAATTTCTTCTTTGTTGAAACATGAGATTCATGAACTTCCATTCACAGAACTAGGGAAACAATGCCCATTGCCTCTCTGCACCAAGAGAAATTCACAACACTCACAGACTTTGTCAACGAGTCTACTATGTTTTCCAACATGTATACTTTCTCCAGTAGAACCTTATTAATTTCCACCATGTCTCTTATGAAATGGTATTGTACATCAATGTGCTTATTCTTTGAATGATAAGCAGGGTTCTTTTCCAAAAATATTGTGCTTTGACTATCACAACATACCTTCATATCTCTCTACTCAAAACTGACTTCTTAACACAATCTTTGAAGCCATACGGCTTCTTTGCTTCCATGAGTGGTCGCCATGTATTTAGCTTATGTTGTTGAAAAGGCTACAACCACTTGTCTCTTACTCATCCAGATTATTTCTCCACCGAACATCTTGAAGACATATCTGTTGGTCGACCTCCATCGATCCAGATCTCTAGCCCAGTCAGCGTCGACAAATCCATGTACATCTAATTTACCATTGCCACCCCTAGGTTTTCCTTGGTATCATATAGCATAGTCTTTCGTGCCACACAAATACATGAATACTCTCTTGACAACTATCTAGTTCTCCTTTCCAGGTGTCGACATGTACCTTCTCAACACTCCCACTGCATGGGAAATTTCTAGCTAAGTGCAGACCATCGCATACATTAGACTACCAACCACACTTTCATAGGGAACATGTGCCATGCCCTCTATTTCTTCATGTGTCTTTGGACACTGTTCAACAGTAATCCTTGCTCTCACAGGGATTGGCACCTTCACAAGTTTGCAATCATGCATTTTGAATCATTTCATAATTGTTTCAATATACTTCATTTGATTCAACCAGATCTTTCTACCAGCTCGATCTCTCTTAATCTCCATTCTCGGAATGAAGTTAGTTACATCAAGATCCTTCATGTAGAACTTGGAGGATATTTTCTTCTTCACCTCTTTTTATTGTGTCCATGTTGTTTCCAATCAACAACATTTCATCGACATATAAAGCTACATATATGAAACTCCCACCTTCTTCCTTGGAATATATGCAATGATCAGCTTTGCTTCTAACAAATCCGAAACTAAGGATGTATGTGTCAAAATTCTGGTACCACATCCTTGGAAATTTCTTTAGACCATAAATGGATATTTTGAGTTTGCACACCAACTCTTACTTTCCCTTTAAGACAAATCCTTCAAGATGATTCATGTAGATTTCTTCTTCCATGTCCCCATGTAGGAACTTTTTCTTCACATCCATCTGTTTTATCTCCAGATCAAATGATGTAGCCAGAGACATTAGTACTCTAATGGAATTTATTTTTGCAATAGGGGAAAAAATATCACTGAAGTCGACTCCCTCGACTTGGCAATATCCTTTCTCTACCAGTCGAGCTTTGAACTTATTGACTTGTCCTATGGCATTCATTTTCTTCTTGAACACCCACTTTCTACTGACGAGATTTATTCCACTAGGTAACTTGACTAAATATCATGCCTCATTATTGTACAAGGATTCCATCTCTTCGACCATGGCATCCTTCCAAAGTTTACCCTTTTTCAATTCAATTGCCTCACCGACCAACTTGGGCTCATCGTCAATGGTAGTTAAAATGATTGTGGAATGTCGGCTGGAATATACCTTTCGATTGGTTTTCTTTCTTTTTTTGACCTCCTTATCACCGGATTCAATTGTTCCACCTCTTCCTCAGATTCAGTCAACTCATCTGAATCATCTTCTTCATTCCTCGGTTAAATCTGCACTATATCAGAATTATTCTCGGTCTGAACAACTTCCTCGGGATAGGAATTACCTCTGAATTCTATGAAGACCACATCTCGATTGTACATTGTACTCATTGATGCATGATCCTATAGTTTATATCCTTTCATCCCTTATTTGTATCCAATGAAAATACATTTGACTGCCTTCTTATCTAGCTTGCTCCTCTTTTCCTTGTGAACATGCACAAATGCATCACAACCAAATACTTTGAGATGTGCCACTGAAGGGTTCTTACCAGACCATACCTCATTTGGAGTCGCATCGAATAGCACTGAAGAAGGAGACATATTCACCAGATATATTGCAGTTTCAACTCCCTCTGCCCAGAATTCTTGTGCAAGCCCAACACTACTAAGCATTCTCCTTTCCTTATCCATCAACGTTCTGTTCATTATATTGCCAAATCCATTTTTCTTTGGGTATATGGTGTGGTAGTTTTGCGTTCTATGTCACACTGCTTACAGAATAGATCAAATTCCTTTAAACATAATTCACTACGATTGTCAGTTCTCAACACTTTAATCCTCTTCTATGTTTGGTTTTCCATAAGAGCTTTAAACTGCTTAAGTCTCTCTAAAACCTATGATTTCTTCTTCATGAAATATATCCATGTCTTTATGGAAAAATCATCTTTGAAGGAGACATTATACAGGGATCAACCAAGTGAAGTCACTGTAACCATGCCAAACACATCACTATGCACCAGTACTAGAATCCCATTTTCCCTTGTCGCTCCAGATGGGAACCTCACCTGAATTTGTTTTCCATATATGAAATGTTCACAAAAGTTGACTTCTAAACCACATCCAGGAAAACCTTCAACCATACCTTTGCTTTTCATAACTTGAAGTCCTTTTTCTACATTGTGTCCCATCCTCTCTTGGCATAGCCTGGTCGGGTTGATTTCATCATGTCTTTTCGAGTCGATTTTAACTGACTTAGCTCGATTCGAGTCACATTGTGTCGAAAATAAGTTGATTCGAGTCATATTCAAGTCTACTTCAGAAGAAATGATGTTTATTCATCCATTCGATTCGACATTACCTAACATCTTGTACAAGGTACCAATCCAAAATCCTTTCATTAAGACCATCATACCTCTGACCATCTTGCACGAATCCTTCTGAAACAAAGTATGCACACTTGTATCACTCATCTTGCTAACAAATATTAGGTTCTTTCCAAACCCAAAATGTGTAGCACACTTGGAAGGGTTCTTTTCCTCCCATTCTGCTGTGTCAGTTAGATTTTCCCCGTCCAAAAATTCTAGTTCTCGATTCATCCCCCAAGAAGACATCACCCCCATATTATCATTCATATTCACATAACCATTCTTTAGGTGGTGTCATATGATAGAATTATCTTGAGTCTATCAACCGAACATCTTCATCCGACTATGTATTAGTCGACGCTAGGTACACATCACCTCCCTTGTCTGAGGTCATATTTCTCTCAGCCGATTGCTTCTCGTCAGATCCAGCACTGAATTATGTTCCTTCCACTTACAGTCCCTTTTATAATGCCTAGCTTTACCACATTTATAGCATCTTCACGTCGAATAAACTAGGTATTTACATATACCCTTTGACTTAAACTTTCTACCGAAGAATCTGCCTTTATCTCTACCTATCAGTCAACCTCTGACTACCATAGCATCTTTGGTTGATCCATCCATGTTCTTCATTCTCATTTCTTCCAACAATAGTGAAGAAACCACTTCATGTATCACTAGTGTGGTTGTATTACTCCCAATATCCACGACTAAGCTATCCCAAGAGTCTGGCAAAGAACATAATAGGTTGATACACTTCTCCTCATCAGTGTTCTTAATATCCACAGACGATAACTAGCTTAACACAGTATTAAACACATTTAAATGCTCATTCATTGAACTTCCATCATTCATCCTCAGAAGATACAGTTTATTTCTACGAAACAACTTATTTAATAGATACTTCGACTGGTATAATCTTCCCAAATTGTCCCACAGTTTCTTGGATGAATCTTCACCTGAGAGATTGAGCAACACTGAATCTACAAGACAAAGTCGAATTGTACTTCTTTCTCTTATTTCAAGTTTCTCCCATTCTTCCATCGACTTGCATGTCGGTTGGCTACCTGGACAGACCATTGTTCATTTTTCTCGATATTTAAGAATATATTCCATTTTAATCTTCCAGAGCTCAAAATTCTAGCCATTGAATTTTTCTATCTCTATTCTAGAAATTCTCACCATTCTTTATCGCGATCTTTAATACAATTTATGACTTATGACTCTTACTATACCTATGGTTTAGTTCTCATATTCAAGATTTTCAAATCAAGATATGATATACTTTCCAAAGCATAACACTTATATGATAACTCTCTTGTCAGGGAAGACCTAAGCTCTGATACCACATGTCAGTAAATGAAAGACACTTCTACACTAATCCAAGTAGAAGAGAAGAAGAATTTAATCAAGAATGAAAATGACACAAACAATCACACAGTACACCGATATTTTACCCTAGAAACCCTTAATCAGGAAAACCGACATTCCTTTGAGTGTTTTTCTTTTTTTTGTCCTATTCAATCATAATAAAAGGTTACATGTCTAACCTTGGTCCACACCTAAGACACAATTGACATCATACCCTCTTGCACTAGAAATAACAACCCTATAGCCAATTCAACTTACATATGCATCACCAACAACCTATGATTACCTTACAACAACAACCTTTATGGCCTTACAACATGCCTCTTAATAAGATTTACAACATGCAAAACCCTAAATATTGGTGCCCAAAAACGGTTACAGATCCATGCATATCATTGGCTACAAATCTCGTAAATCTCGGGATTCTGTTACAGTCGACTGCAAGTCGGGTTTACAAGTTGACCTTCATTCAGTCTCTAGTCGGTCGTCTCACACCCGCACTTCAACTTCTTGTTGATTGACTTTCCGTTGATATCTTCGACTTCGACTTTACCTAGTCGACTCCCTCGAACTTTGACTTTTGTCAATCCGCCTCGACTTCGACCTGTTGTCGATACACCTCGACTTCGACTTGTTGTCAATCCACCTCAACTTCGATCATCAGTGGATTCACCGCGACTAGACTTTCACTACAAATAATATAACAACCCAACACGCTTTAGAAAAAGTGTGTGCACGCATTCCTAAAGTGCATGCATTATGTGTATTTCAATTTTTTTTAGGAACATGCACGCATTCTTGAATACTTGTTTCTCAGGAACCTGTGCGCATTCATAAATAATCTGAGTTGGAAAGTGTGTGTGGAGTATCAATGAGTATCGAGGTTGTAGGATTAAGAACACATGTGCATTTCTAGGAACACATGTGCGTTTCTAGGAACACACACATGTTCCTTTGCACCCCATTGCCACTTTTTCATCCATCAACTCCATGCACTCCCCCAGAAGTGAGTTTGCGGTGCGTTATAAGAAAAAAATTGCATTCTTAGATAGAAGAGTAAATAAAGGATATTCCAGTTTACCAAAATATTTGTGTTATAGAAAGATTTACCTCACCCCATGCAACCTTTCACGGAAGGCCTTTTTCCATTTCCCTATGCAGACTTGTGATCCCTTTTTGAAAATTCGAGAGCTAAAAACTACAATTTTTTCACATATATGCACATTTCCTACTATATATCATGTGTATATGTAGGTTGCACCACTACAGCCCACGTACACCTAAATACCTAATTTGCGCCTTAAATAACTCAAATTTTTAAACCTAAATAAAAAATATAATCCATTAGAAAGGAAGAGGAGGGGAAGAGGAATTATCTGGTCCAAACGGTATCTGATTTTGTCACTCGACGCTCCCGCAATCACCAGTTGAATATCATAGGTAATTTGGTCCAAAATTCACTATTTGGGTAAAAACGTCAAATGACATAGTAAAATTTGGTTTTTGTTACTATTTATAGAATTTTTTACCCACTTTGTATAGTTCGAATCATATTTTCTCCTAATCGACTAATACAGTAGTGCATTGAGTTGGTTTTTGTAGTTTTCGCCAGGAATTCTTGTGGTTCTTAGCGTTATGTTGACCGTTTGTAACTATGGATAGGTATTTTCTCTACCCAACATATAGGACAGGTATCCATTCCATCATGCACACTTGCATTATCCTATAAATGTCATTCATATGCCTTAGGTATGAACCCATTTTTTAGCGACACAGAACCCTCCATCTGCTACAAGACATGTCGTTATCAAATGGTAGAGACTTACCAAACATGGGTACCCTACATAGATCCTCTGCTCCATTTGGTGCCCATGCCGACAATTTTTCCGTAGGACCGAGAGTCCCTTATAGCTAATACATGGCTTTATGTTGAGCCTCATTTCTCATTCATAAACATGTTGACCTATACCTAGAGGACTCCCAGCCGAGTCTGATTTAAGCTCTTTTTCGACTCGTCTAAAAAGCAAAAATATTACCGAGTGAATTTGTCCCTTTCACACTCGTCAAATTGGATTTCAAAGGTTGTGAGTCTGATCCAGGTGGATATCGGTGGCCACCCACCTTTTCCAACTGGCTCAAAACAGTTTTCTGGCAATTTTGGTAATTTATTATTTTTAGCAGTTTTTCGAGTCCTGAACTTTCGGAGTCGTTTTGAGGCCCTAAACGACGTTTTTTTGGGAAAACAAGGAGCAACATGGAACGTAGTTCAATGTTTCTCACACAAAAGTTGTATTCCTCCGATAGATATTTCTAACGGTGTATCGAGCGCCCCAAACGGAGATTGTATGCAAAAATTACGCCCCTAGGAAGTTGACGTATCAACTACCCCCATCGGGGCCCACAAACCTTTTGGATTTTCATCTTCTAGGGTTAGGGTTTTGGATTTTCCTATGTTAAAAATGCCCTTATAGCCTCATTGTAATAATCATCTTCTTGTGAATGCGAGTAGTCATCACATCTCTTCTAAGAGATAAGCTGCCACCATTCTAGAGAGTCTTTCACTCTGTATTTTTACAGTCTCTGTACATTTATTTCATTAATATAAATCGTGTATTACTGTATCTCTGTGTTTATGGTTGCATCTCTGATACATTTGTGTTATATTATTGGATATCTGCAATATCTCTCTGCATTTCTTTATTATATCTCCACTTTCATTTCGTGCCGAAAATAATCTAGATCAGTGATATCAGAGCAGGTTGTTCTTGATCGTTTTTCAGTGCATGTCCCCAACGAGGTCCAAGTATATCAAGTTGGGCCTCGAGCTTATCTCTATTGAAGACAATCACTCTTGCACACCCAAGAAACCCTCAATGGTGGAAGAAAAGAAAAATGACGGAGCAGATGATCCTATCAACCTGTTTCTTGAGCAAGCTCTCACGTGACAGAGGGACGAAATGATGGAGAATTTTTCCCACATCCTTCAACTCCTGCTGATAGCACCATGCGCATCTTCATCAAACAACCACTTTGGAAGCACCTCTCATTTCAAGGTACAAGTTAATTTTGATATTCTTGTATTTGAAGGATAGATAGATGCAGAAGCCCTAGACAAATGGTTAAATCTGCTAGAAGGTTATTTCTCTGTTCACAATTTTTCTGACAGAGAAAATATCACCTTCACACTCCTTAAATCTCTCCCCCATGTCAAACATTGGTGGGAAAATTGTTGGGAGAAAAGTTCTACAGAGGAGTCTGGAATATATGGGGCCGAGCCCACTTGGGATATTTTTGTGGATGCGGTGAATGAACATTATTACCCTGTTGGAAACTATGAGGACCAATACATTAGATGGACCACACTATGGCAAGAGAGGGGCCAACCAGTTCCATAGTTCACCAATACCTTCCATACCTTGTGCACCAAGCTAGGTATCAATGACTTTGAACAACATTTGGTTCTGAAATGTCGTGGGGCTCTACACAAATACATCCGAACTGAAAGGGATTTTCTGGACATCTCATCACTCTGTGTTGCTTATCGATATGATGTTAAAATCGAGTAGAAATTTAATCACCAGAACAAACGTGAGTTTGGGTCTGCAAATCCGCAACAACCAAAGTATGAGAAAGACAACCCTAACAAACAACTTCCAGAAAACCAGTCTAAGCCACAGGAAAAGAAGGGTCATAGGAAGACGAAGAAGGACACCGGAAAATGGTGTGATTTCCACAAAATCCCTTGGCACAACACTGATGAATGTTGCTCAAAATAGTCATCGATGGCCGAGATCAAAGACAAGGAGCCGAACCCTGATTCAGAATCTGATTCTAGGAATACTGGTAAAAGACAGATCATCGATGCATACCCCACTGCTATTGTCGCGACCGCAACAATTCAACTAGAAGAACCAACATATCCTAAAGAGGGGGAACACTTTTCATTCACAGATGTGGGTGAAGGGGACCCCACTGCATTTTATTGTTGATAGTGGAATCCAGAAGAACCTCATCTCAGCAGAGGTCGTCAAACAGTTGGGATTGTCGACAACGCCACACCCGCAGCCATACAACATTGGGTGGCTTCGCCAAGGACAATATCTTTGTGTCAACCAACAGTGTCGATTGTCATATGACATCCAACCCTTCAAGGATGAGGTATTATGTGATGTTGTCCCACTGGATGTCTGTGATGTTCTCTTGGGCTATCCATATATGTGGAAGCTCCATACTATTTATGAGTCTCGACCTCATGGTGTCATTGTTACTTTGGGGGGTCATCTCTACAGAATACCAGAGGTAATTCTAACTATTGTCCCACCTAAAAAGTTTTGCAAGGTAGTATCTCATACTACAAAATTTAGCTTTTCACAATTTGTTCAAAAGGTGAACAAAAGGATATTGCAACCACTATAGCCTCAGCCTAAGAACCTTCTATCCAACAGAAGCAGGTCGACAAGGTTGCAACAAAGTGTAAAGATTCCTTCTGGACACAGTCATCTCATGTAGCTAGACTGGTTAAAAAGTTTCAACCCTTCTAGCAACAAGTTTGTGACAACCTTCAACAAACAAAGCAACGCAGCATCTCCAACAAGGCAAGCAGCTCACCAAGATTCAGATTCAGCAATCTCTTTCCCCTCTCCCCCGGGAACTCAATGCAATGGAGACCATTACTTCCTAAGGAGGGAGGATTGATCCAGGTGGATATCGATGGCCACCCACCTTTTCCAACTGGCTCAAAATAGTTTTCTAGCAATTTTTGTAATTTATTATTTTTAGCAGTTTTTCGGGTCCTGAACTTCCGGAGCCGTTTTGAGGCCCTAAATGATGTTTTTTGGGAAAATGGGGAGAAATATGGATTGATGTTTGATTTTTCTCACACAAAAGTTGCAGTCCTCGGATATATATTTCTAACAGTGTATCGAGCGCCCCAAACGAAGATCGTATGCAAAAGTTACGCCCCTGGGAAGTTGACGTATCAACTACCCCCATCGGGGCCTGCAAACCTTTTGGATTTTCATCTTCCGGGGTTAGGGTTTTGGATTTTCCTTATGTTAAAAAGGCCCTTAGAGACTCATTGTAATAATCTTCTTCTTGCGAATGCGATTATCCATCACATCTCTTCTCAGAGATAAGTTGCCACCATTATAGTGAGTCTTTCACTCTATATTTTTACAGTCTCTGTACATTTATTTCATTAATAGAAATCGTGTATTACTGTATCTCTATGTTTATGGTTGCATCTCTGATACATTTCGCTTATATTATTGGATATACACGATATCTCTGTGCATTTCTTTATTATATCTCCGCTCTCATTTTGTGCTGAAAATAATCTGGATCAGAGTCTTAGTTAAGCTCTTTTCTGACTCGTTTTCAAAAAGAGAAAAGATTGTCGAGTGAACTTGTCTCTTTCACACTCGTAAATTATTTTTGAAAGGACGTTTATTTGGTACAATTTTATCCCTTTTCAAACTAAGTAGACTAAGATTATGAAAAAGGACATTTTTTGGCGTTAAGTTATGATTGCATCTCATGCCCTTGCTTGCAGTATTGAGTCTATAGTCGGTTCTCGCTTTGCGTTATAAACCATTTGCCTCAGCGGTTTTTCATCCTCAACCAAGCAAAGCCTCATTTATATCCTTTGCAACTTGACACCCTATACCCAAGAGGAAACATTCCCCCGAGTGTCCATCTCCCGCATGCACCTCCTTACATTGAGCATATGTATTTTCCACTATTGGAAATAGTTTTTCTTACTTGCGACACTTGTTTCCTCCTTTGTATCATAGCATTCATTTTACTATGAAAAAAAAAATGATGGGCGGGAAGGGAGTATTATCTTATATTGGCAGCAGTCGTGTCACCTTTGAACATAGCACAAAGTTATTGAGTCCACTTGTCATCATAATTTTTGGCTTAGCATGGCCTTAGGAAGTTGAGATCGTTACAGAGAGTTTACTCCCCCGACTAGTTACTATTCTAGTCCCTATAGAGAGTTTGATTGATGCTTCCTGCATCTCATGGTTTCATCATTGGGTCTATGCTACTAGAGTCTTCCATATGTCGCATGCTCTTGTTCAAAGGATGTCTATCAACCTGTGTTGGCCATTCCTCAGAACTCTTGACTTTGTATGTCGTCCATACCCTCAGTTTGTCTCTGAATCACATGAAGTTGTAGTCCTAGTACGCACCCTGGTTCTACTTTCCTCATTGGTAGGCAACCTTGAACCCAACAATCGACATTTCATCATTGGTAATTGACTGGGTGTTTTCCCTTGTGTTCGACGACAACATCTATTCACACATTGGGATTCATGCAGTGTCTTGGATTCCATTAGCCTTATTGGTGGTTTCCTCACCTTTGTCAGCAGTTTTCCTCATTATCTTATATTCAGAGGGTATTTTTCGTGTACCGCTTGCACTTGTCACACACGAAAGACGCATAGGGTCATTGGTTCATGAACATGTTCTTCATCTGATTTCCTCCAAATCATCAAGCTCCTCCTTTGTACCTCGTGATGAATGATGAGAGATGCCTTAATTCTCTCCTATCAGCGGGTCTTCTTCCATCGACTTTAGCTCATCTATTCTGGAAATGATACCTAGAGTCCTATGAGTACCTAGAGGCTTGCAGTCATTAGTGGTAGGTTCTCTCGCCATCGACAGTTGGAAATACATCAATGTCTCATGATCGATGGATTCTTCAAGTGTTCGACCCCAAATCCTTTATTCACACTTGTAATAATGTACTCGATGCCTTGATACCTACTTTCATCATCGGTATGTTGTCTCGCTTTTGTTAACGGTATACCTTAATGATCGGTAATCAAATGAAGTCTCATTGTGTTCGAACTCAACTCCTTTATTCACACGATGTAGACTTGCACCTTTGGCAGATTGTGTAGAAGACTTGAAGACATCAGTATGTGGCCGCAACTTTCCTGATTTGTTGCTACCTTTTCATTGGACCAGTACCTCTGTGACTTTAGTGATCATGGGAGATCAGATTGTACTCCATTGTATAGATATATCTTCAGATTGATTTTGACACTGGTTTTACTGGGCCTTGTTCGTGACTATGACAACCTTTGGCATGTAACCATATTTGTATTTTCCTATTCATGGCCACAGACAGTTGTTTGGTATATTTTCACATGGATCTGCAGTGTAATTCAAATTGGCAGCCATGTATGCAAAGTCAGTACAGATTGTAATGAGCAACTAGTTATTCCAGCTGGGTCCCCATTACTCCACTTCTGGATTTTTATAATGTATTTCGGCCATCGCATATACTCCTATGACCTCACACATTAGGGGGCATATGTTATAGAAATATTTTCCTCACCCCATGCAACCTTGCACAAAAGGTCTTTTTCCATTTCCCTATGCAGAATTGTCATCCCTTTTTGCAAATACCAGAGATAAAAAATACAAATTTTCCACATATACGCACCTTGCCTACTATACAACATGCGTATACGCAGGTTGCACCACTACAACCTGCGTACATCAGGAAATGTGCCCAAAACTGAAAAATAGTGACGGTTTTCCATGTCACGACAGGAGATCAATGATCCTTGGCCCTCCATATATTGGAAACCTTCCGACTCAGCCCTTTAGTTCTACTTGAAGGCTATAAATGGGCCAATTCCTATCTATGGAAAGGAGGAGAAATAATTCAACTTTGAGAGCAAAGTTACTCTGGAGGAATTATTCACTTCACATTGAGTCTGCATCCCTTTATCCTTTAAGTCTGAACACAGTGTTCAGCCCCTAAGCTCTTCCCTTGTTGATTGAGAACTTCATTGTATCTTTTATATGAGCTTGCCTTTGGTGGAGGTTTGAAGTGGTGGAGGCCCAGCTGGAAGGAACTTAGTTTCTCGGTTTTGAACCATGCCGACACATAAGTTTGTAACTTATTCACTTATGTTGATTATATCTTAATAAAAATACTCTTTTCTCGTCCAATTGATATCTTGCAAATATTTGAATTATTATTCCATGGGTGTATTTGTTATTAATGTTGATGGATTATGCTATTGAATGTGCTAACATCATATATTATCACCATATGCTTGCGTTGCTTGGTTGTTGAGGACTAGTTGCAGGTGTATTTCTTTGGGTCAAGTGCTCAATGGTGGACTTCATCGAACATATGGACTAGGTAGGCCTTTTATCTTGTCTAGCTAGCATATTTGTTTATATAGCATATTTGAGAATAGAGTTGATTTCTGTAGTCATTTCCGTCTATTGTGGTTTACCCCTAGCCATAGATAGATTTTCCTCGTAACAATTTTATAAACCTTCCACAGTAGCATACATTTCCTAAGAAACTTCAAACATATTTTCATTTTTGAGGTGTTGGTAGGTGTTGAATGATGGTTACTTTCGTTGGGTCTACATCAATGCCACCAAGAGAAACATGATGCCCTGGGAATATACCCTCATTCATGAAAGTGAAGCACTTGTCATTACTTAAGGATAGGTTTATTTCTTGGAAACTTTTTAGGACATTTTCCAAATTTGTTAATGGTTCTTGGAATGTGTTTCCATAGGCAGTGAAGGCATGCATGTAGATTTTTACATTATCATGGACTAAATCTGAGAAATTACTCAAAATATATTTTCGAAAGGTAGCAAGTGCATTACACAATCCAAATGGGAGTACCTTATCATTGTTCACATCATGTTCTATAGACCACGCCCTTATGCAATTGATATGTCGATCCATTGAGGTGTTGAAGAGGGGTGAGTGTAGGCATGAGGTCCCTTTTCCATTCTTCTTACAATCCAAATTTCTCAATATTTGTACCTAGGTAGACCAAGGGGCCATGGGGAAGGAAAAGTAGGTGGATCATGGTGCATGAGGTAAGGAGGCATGTGGGAGGGGATGAGGAAAGGAAAGGGGTTTGAAAGGACTAAGTGAGATTGGGAGGGAGAGGGATTTGGGGTAATGTAATCCAAAAACTTTGTTAGGTACATTACCATGATTTTTTCTACTTACACCTTGATAAAATATATTAATCTTTGTATCGACATCTATTTTATTCAAATAAATGTAGTAAAACTCAATTCCAATCTCCTTTTTCTTCTCAATCCAAGTGTCTTAGTTCTTATACCTAGGTGCACCGTGGGGGTATGAGGAAGGAAAAGGAGGTGGATAAAGGTTAATGAAGTAGGGGGGAATGTAAGAGGTGGAGGAATAAGAAGAGAGGTAAAAGAAGAAGAGAAATAGGAATAAGAAGAGGAAAAGGAGGAGGAGGGAAGATAAGAAGAAGAATAAGAGGAAGTAAAGAAAGAGCAATAAGGAGAAAGAGAGGAAGCGAAAGTTGTATAATATTAAGAGAAATATAGAGGATAGTAATAGGAAGAGGAATGATAGAGGAAGGGATAATAAGAATAGGAATACATAGGACAAGAAGAAGAGGAGGAATGGGAAGAATGAGAGGGAGAGAAGAAGAGGAGGAAGTGATATTTAAACTCTAAACCTATATTATGTATTACTTTGTAATATTAGATCTCATTTACTAAACCCTATGATAAAATCCATTCCCACTAATACAATATGAGGTTGTAGTGTCCTCATTAATGTCATCACATATTACTTTTTTTAAGAAAAAAATTCAAGTTTAGATGATACAAAACACAATTCCCTTAGACCCTTAAACCTATTTTCAAACCAATAGTTAATCCATTATTTTAAGTATCTCTATATAATCTTATAAGCATCCCTCCCTTATAATATCTTCATAGCAACTGAACCATTTGTTGTATTTATTTGGAGACTAGGGTTCTCTTAGGTTTCTAACAAAGGTTCGGTGTATTATAGTGCTATTATTTTCAATTCCCATGAGGGGAAAGTCACACTAGAATCATGTGCCAAGACTAAATATGGGGAGGTAAGTTGCAATATGAGTGTTGAATTGTTCAACCCTAATATCCAGTAATAACATAACCTATAATATGTTTCCTTTCGAGGTTACTTTGAAAGTGTTTATACCATGTTTGGGGTGCTTTGTGAGCTTTGGGATACATGGTGTTGTTGGTCATTGTAATTGCTTATTTAATCTAAACAATCAAGTGCTACATAAATTGTCAACCCAGGGAAGTCTGTTTATTTCAAAGGTAACCACACACTATATATCCTCAATCTCAAAAGCAACCTAAAGTTGTAGTACAAATATATTAATCACACTTGCCTTGAACAAACTGAAGTTCTAACTTGAATTACAGGAAAGCAACCTACCTATTGCAGAGATCAAAGTTTAAAGAAATGATTAATTGAAGAATCCTGGATTACATTAAAATAACAACAAGATACTGCAACAGGAAAGACCAACTATTCTGTAACCAGAGAACATGACCCTATTCCCAGAGCAGGAATCTTCAGCACCTGTTTCCAATCATCACACCTCATGAACTCATTGCTTAACTGAAATAATTGACATACATACTGAAGGTTGTCTATCTCTTAACAGAGAACAGGACCCTATTTCCCAAGCAGGAAACTTCAGCACCTGTTTCTGATTAGCACACTTTCATGAACTCATTAATGCACTAAAGGTTAACTATCTCTAACAGAGAAAATGACCTTATTTCCTAAGCAGGAAACTTTAGCACATATTTCTGGTTAGCACACTTGTATGAACTCATTGAAATAATGCACTGAAGGCTAACTATCTCTAACAGAGAACATGACCCTATTTCCTAAGCAGGAAACTTCAACACCTGTTTCTGATTAGCACACTTTCATAAATTCATCAAACATGATTGCTAACTAAAATGATTAACAGTTACCCAAGCATGAATCACATGAAAACAATGTAACATTCAGTAAAGCAGAGTTTCAACAAGACAGAGTTCAGTAAAGTAGTGTTTCAGTAAAACAGAGTTTAATCAAGGCATAAACCGAAATCACACTAACACACTACAAAGCTAATGGGTGAATCTTGTGAAGAAGGTGGGCCCTCCCTTCTCACAAGATTCCCCTGAAACAAAAGGAACTAGAGAGAAATATTCAGAACAATCTTTTATTCATCTGTCAAATGTATCATATTACAAATTGAAGTAAAGCACGTCCTTCTCTGCAAATCCTTTCTTAGCTAAAACAGAAAGTCCTCTCGAATGGTGATTTCCTCTTATTTAAAGAGGAGGATCCCTTCGATACAATCAACTAATTACAGGTGTACATCTGAGTCCTATTCTTAGTCAGATCGACTTTCTAAACTGGAATAGGATATCAACAGAATGCTATTACAAGTGTTGAGTGAGATGTTGTTGTTGCGGCTGGAATAACAGCTTCTTTATTTGTCTCTTGTTACTGTTGGTGTATGTTGTTTCAGCATCACAAATCGCGCGTTGTTTCAGCCACGGGATTTGCATTTTGACTGTTTCAGCACCTCTCAGGTAGCAGCGATGGTTGATGCTAGCTCAAGGTGCGGTTGTTGTAGTCAATCTGTGTGAGTTGTTGTTTCAGCATCGTTGACCACGGACTGTGTAACTGCTTCTGTGTTTCAGCATCATTGATCACGGACTGTGTAACGGCTTCTGTGTTTCAGCATCGTTGACCACGGACTGTGTAACAGCTTCTT